>PVIJ01015630.1:0-35730 GCA_004024925.1 Scalopus aquaticus
GGAAGATAAGGGCACAAAATGGAATAGAAAAGAACACAAGGGACCATGGAGATGGATCACGGGTGAATTGGTGGTGGGCTACCCAAGGGGAATACAAAATGTAAAAGACATAAATAACAATAAAAATATGTATTAAAAAAATAAAATCAAAATAGAAAAAAAAGAAATGGTTTTGGGGATTTAAATACCAGACCTGTGAGCTTGGAGGGGGGCTATTACTCCTGGTTGTGGATTGCCAAGTGTTTATTTTGAGGGCGCCATGAGATTCCAGCTCAGCAGAACTGGTAGGATGCATTCACCAATTTGTTCTTTATCTTTTTCTTTTCCCTTTTTGTAAATAAATCCTTTTATTAATTCTATTGTGTGTGTCTGCAGTTGAGTCTTTTAAGTCCCTTTTAAGCGCATGGGTGAGAACCCAGACAGGCACCCCATTTATATCAGGGCTGCCCTGTAACAATGCTAGGGAGATTGGGGCGGGTTGCAACAGTCCGTAAAACCTTCTCAGTGGCTATTTTACATCCACTTTGAACTCATCTTGGTCTCCATCCTCATCCCTGCTTCAGCAAATGAAATTAAGGAGTAGGCACATCGGTGGAGGATTAGTGTCCAACGGTGATTGTCTAGACCAGCAAAGCCCCTCGTGGCTCACAGGTGCCAAGTTGCTGCATCTGGTGGAAAGGTTCAGCTCAGACCAATGAAGATGACCTGCAAGCTGATTCAAGGGCTACAGGCAGCTTCTCGAACCTGGAGAAAGTGGGAGCAGATCCTCTCCAGCAGCCTCCAGAAGGAATGAAGCTTTGTGGACACCTTGATTTTAACCTTGTAGGACTCTCATTAGACTTTGAGCTCCAGAACTGTAGGATAATAAATTAGTCCCATTTTTATACCACTAAACTTGCCACTGTTTGTTATATCAGCAATAGGAAACTAATACAAATCACTCGATGTGTATCCCAGGCCACCTCATTTTGCACACAAGGAAACTGAGACTGGAGGAATTTGCCAATTTTCATGAAATCACATGGCCAGTTAAAAATAACCAAGGATAACATGAAGCAGTTCCTCAATACTCAGTCTAAGCTCTTTGCACATATCAATTCATGAAATTGTTAGCATAAGCCTGAGGCAGTGTAGGGAAAATGGAGTGATTCAGGCTTCTTTTTTCCCCACCTCCCAGCACTAATCTCTATGGCTACCCGCTGTGGTCTTGGTTTCTTCTAAGTTTCATTGCCCACATGTTATATAGCGTTGGTGCAAAAAAGCGCTTGGGAGCATAAGCATGGGGCATACCCAGACTCCCAGGGCTGAGCGGCATGGGCACCGGCACACGCACCAGTAATTGCAGACACCTGGCCGAGAAGCCAGCGAGCACAGGAGGTTGGGGGCACATGCCTGTAAGAACGAGACAGCAATCTTTGGGAGAGGGAGACCAAGAGAGGATGCTAGAGAGAAGCCAGGGAGGGAGCAATAGAGGGGAGACTCCGTTGCTGCCTGTCTCCCAGTCCCCCTGCCTCCCTTATGCCTACCTCTCTGCCCCACAGGCATTAACTCTTAGTCTTATCCCCATTTTACAGATAAAGAAACTGAGGCACAGAGATTTAAGGATCATGAACCTACTAAGCATGCCACTAGGACTGTGCAACAGGCATTCATTTCTGGAAGATACTCCTGTTGCCTCCAGGCATAGTACTAGTGGGAAGAGGAGGGAGCTCCCGGGAAACCAATCCAACACTTCCGATCAGAAAGAGTCATTCATTTTCCCTTTTTCACGCTTCCTCCTAACAACCTTGTGAGGTCTGTAGGTGATTCCTGTCTTCAGATGAAGAGAATGAGGCAGAAGCTAAAAGACATTGGTAAGGCACACCTCTGGTTAGCGGAGATGATGAGCACCCGACAATTTTCTCTCAGCAGTGTCCCCCAGTTTGCCTGCCATGAGTGACAGAAAACATAGACAACAGCGTCTCTGCCTTCAGCAAGCTTAAAGATTACCTGAGGCTAAATTTGGTAATTTGAGCGTCCCAGGGACTTTTTCCAGTCCCAACCTCAGGACAAGACAGTTCTGAGGGGTTGATCAATAGCAGTTGGCTGCCTGGAAGTGCCGGACCCTGTACGAGCTGGCGGAGAAGGCGGCGCCCCTCCCAGACACAGCTTTGAGGGTCTGTGTCAGAATGGAGCGTTGTCGTCAGGGTCGCTGCGGAGGGCGGGCGGCTGTGTGCTGGAGTCATTACAAAGTCTCTAGTGAGACTATTTTTACTTGGGGTGGCTCCAGGAGGGGCTGATGGAGATTGGTGATGGGTCAACTGCCCCAAGTGAGCCTTTGATGCCATCTGCTCCCCACGCAAACCACAGTACATGGCCGCTTGGGTCCTGCCACGGAGAAACTAATTCACCATTTGGAAGGGCGCATTAAGACAAACCAGCAAGGGGCTTTCCTGGTGGCGCAGCGGTTAAGAGCTGCGCTGTGGAGCTGTCGCAGCAGCGATGCGAGTTCGACGCCCGGCGGGGGAGAATCCCACATGGTGCGGCAGACCTCTCCTGCCTCGCCCGCTGCTCCCCTCAGCTGTGTATTTCTGATCTGCCTGTTCTGCTCCCCGCTCTGTCTCTGGTGAACCCTCTCGCCGCCCCACACCTCTCGTCTGTACCCCAGCTTATATGTATAAATAAATAAATCTTAAAATAAAAAAAAAGAAGAAAACAACCCAGCAAGGCAAGGAAAGCTCGGCCAGATGAGCGCCGCGGGCAGAGAGGATCAGATGCCTGTGAGGGGCCAGACGGTGGTGGCTGCCCCCTCCACGTGGGGTCAGGAGTGCATCGCAGGAAAATGGGCTCTTGAGGCAGGAAAGGGTAGTCACTATGGGCAAAGATGGGTGAGACGGTTCATGTAAGTGTGTCTGAAGACAGAATAAAAGGACGCATGTGGACCCTGCAAAATCACTTGCGTTCACGATTACCGAGTCATTTATTCCTAACATCCACTGCCGGCCTCTCCGGGGCAGCAGCATCCCGGTGCAAGGGTCCCGGCAGGACAGAAATCGTCTGCCCGCCACAGGGAAGGACGCTGCCCTGATTTGGGCTCCAGCAGCCCCTGCTCAGGCTCCCCGCCAAGCTCTGCTGAGAGGGATTTCTGTTTCAGCCATTCCTCTGTGCAGACAGGCACAGGCCCTCCCCGGCCCCGCGGCTCCTCTGCCTCCCGCAGACACCGGAGCCCAGATCAGCTGTGCGCGAATAAATTACCGCCCCATCGTCTTCATGCATAAAACATGGCCCAGGGGGCCCGCAGGCTTGGCCGGGGCAGTCCCGCTCCGCAGCCGCCTTCGGGCCCGCTGGGAGTTAAGGGAAGGAAAAGGCAAAGCAAGTTAAAGATAAAAGAAGTTAACGGAAGTCTCGGATATTAAAAAAGGAGAAGAGGGTTTTTTTTTCTTTTTAAATTTTATTCGCCTGGAGTTGACTTCCGGTGACTCTGAGAGACCTTCTGTGTGCCCGCCATGAGAAGCTTCTAGACCACTCGCTCGGGATCATGGTGCTACCCTCGCGGTTACACTGGATCAGGAACAGGCCATGGAGGGACAGGATCCGCAGGCGGCAGCTCAACCGTGAGTGTCCGCGGCCCTTGGGCCCCTCTCTCGTGCGTGGCCTTCCTTCCGCACCCCGCGGGTACACACTTTCCCCTCATGCAAATCATCTTCAGATCCCCCTCCTTACTGTCCTGTGTACCCTCTTCCAAAACCCCGTTAACTTCATGCACGCCTCCTCCTCCTGTTTCCTTCCTGCAGTCTATCCTAATTAGGGGTAACTAAATAGCTTTGTTTCAAGGAGCAAGCCAGCGAGAGGGCCTCTTTTCTTCATTTTCCCATCTAGCTGGAAACTACAAATATTTACACCTGGCAAGGATTGTGTAAATTGGAACTTTCGGTTATGGCACGGGGGAGTAAATGCAGTGTGTGAATCAGACAGCTATCATTGGTGAAGGAGAGTGGGTGAAACTTAGGGGCCAATGAGTCACAGTTCCTTTAAAGGACACAATCGAGTTTCTTTAATTGTCAATTCACACTGAGGTTCCCCTTGAGTTGTCAGAAACTCTCACCAAAAGGGAAATTTTAGGGTTGAAGTAATCTGAGAAAGTAAAAGCATTCCAAGTATATGCCAAGACTGCATTACCCATCAATAAGTAACATATTGGTGTGTATCTGTTGCTGGAAAGGTTTCTTTAACTCAGATGTCAGCAAATTCAAATGGTTAGAGGGTCCAAGGTGCCAGGGTAAATGAGCAAAATTTCTTCATGTTGGGAAGAAATAGCTCACGGTCTTTTATCTCTGTTATGAGAAAAACAGCAGTGAAACCATGATGATAAATTACAATTGACATTTGCCCTAAATTTTAGGAGACAACAGGGGATGGTAGTGACTATGGTAAATGGGAAAGCACGTATTCTGCCATAGGAGGGCAACCGTTCTTGAATATCATCAGATTGTTTTCATGAGGAATGAGTGTCTAACAGGTTGTGAGTTTTCTTAACTTTTTAAGAAAAACAACAGAGAAAATAAAAAAAACTCACTGCTAAGTGAAAGCTCTCAAGTCGAAACATTAACAGTTAATTCTTTGCATTTTAAATACTATAATATACCAATAGCATGCTCTGGTGCCATGTGACAATTGTGGGCCACCAAGTTCTAGTTTAAGTGCTGGGTATTATTCTTTAGCGTCTCAACACATGGCATCATTTAAGCCTAGTTATAGGTTGGCGAGTCTGTCTTATGTGTTAAGAGCCCTGGTGAAGACAGTTAAATTAAGATGAATGAGGGGTTTAGGGGCATAAATAACAAAACACAGTCATGGTCGACTGGTTTAGAAGGCAAAGCTGCATTGGTAGGATTCCAAATGGCTCCCCACATACAAGCCAGCAAAATCTATCTTCAATACATTCAAAGAAGTCACCAGTAATTTTCTTAGAGTCTTCTCCTTTTTCATCTGCTCCTTTCAGTTGTGTCTACATGGAGTTCAAATTCCAATAATGTTGGTGGTAAAACTTCAGTCAGTGTCTATAGGAAAACACTTGTGGTCCCACAGATTCGGGGTCACACCCAGCTGTTCCATGTGTCACCAAGAAGTGGATTTTGATTGCTTCATCTGATGGGGAGTCAGCCGCCCCTTTAACACCAAAAACTTGGGGGAAAGGTCTGCTTCACTATAGAGAATTTACTTACATTTTGAGACTGATATCTGGGTACCATGATACAATTCCTGCGTGGCTTTAATATGAAACAATGATGTGTTATAAATGTTTGACCCAAGATTGACATTCAGCTTGTTAGTCCTGATTTCTTTGGGTGTCTGAGGAAGGATGGGATTCTGACAGTCAAGAGTCCTACAATATTGGAGTCAGCATAGTTTGAAATAGTGACAGGATCAAATGTTCTGGGTGGATTTTTCCAACTCATGGAACGCTGTGCATATTTGAAGACAGAGAAATAGAGGCAGTAAACAGCGAAGATGCTGAAGATGGAAGGAACAATAGAGAGACTTCTCACTGCAAACACCTGCCTGCAAGGCTGGCCCTCAGCATTGCTTTGCAATTGATAACATCTATCTCGAACAACTTCTGTCTTCTTTTTCTGGGGTTTTTCTCAGAGGTCATCCCCTCTGATTTAGGTCCCTAACAATTGTGTCCCTTAGAGTTATTCTGTCATTAAGAAAAATGAGGCAATAACTTTTTTCCTTACATGCACAAAAGACCTTGGATGACAACAGGAAATACGTACCATTCTCCCCTTCTGGGGCCAGACAGACATTGCTAATCAACCACAGCTCTCTAAATCTTTCTCTCCCAAGGAGGCCAGGCTAGTCTTAGAATCATTTCCAATATAGAGTTGCTGCTTCTAATCAGTTAGAGTTGCCTCCCCGGTGAAAACCTGTTCTTCTGTTTTCTACCTTATGTCTGTTTTTTAAAATTATGTTTGTTGAGGTAATGATGGCTTGCAACATGTTATATATTATTTCCTGTTGTCTCATAACAAATTACCACAAATTTACCGTCTTAAAGTAACATACACTTATGATTGCAGTTTCCATGGGTCAGGTGTATAGGTGTAAATTAGCATGGTCTTTCAACAAGGTGTCCCAAGGTCGAAGCCAAGGTATTAGCCAAAGTCTCATCTTCTTTGAGACTTAGGATCTTCTTCCAAGCTCAATGGTTGTTAGCAGAATTCAATTCCTGTGGTTGTAGGATTGACGTCCTTAGCATTGTTTCCTGCCACCTGGTCTCCTGTACACCTTGGCAGTTTCTCAAGAGCAACCACAGAGGGTCTGATGCAGCTTGTAATCATGCCTCTGATTAGGTCACCTGATTAGGTCAGACATGCCCAGAATAATCTTCCTTTTGATTAGTTCACAACCAACTGATCAGAACTTTAACTACATCTGCAAAACCCTTTGTTTTTGTCATATAATGTAACCTAATTGTGGAAGAGAAATTTTGTCATATTCACAAGTCTTTTTTTTTTTAAAGATTTATTTATTTATACATACAAGTTGGGGTACAGGCCAGAGGCGTGGGGCGGTGAGAGGGTTCACCAGAGACAGAGCGGGGAGCAGAACAAGCAGATCAGAAGTACACTGCTGAGGAGAGCAGCGGGCGAGGCAGGAGAGGTCTGCCGCACCATGTGGGATTCTCCCCGGCTGGGCATCGAACTCTCGTCGCTGCTGCTGACAGCTCCACACTGCAGTGCTCAACCTCTACACCACCAGGGAGGCCCCCATATTCACAAGTCTTGCCTGCATTTTAGATGGGGAGATTTTATAGAGCATGAATAGTGGGTCAGGAACCATGGTGCCATCTCAGAGTTCTTACCACAAAAATCCAGTTTTCACCCTTAAATAGAAACTGGATTTTGAGCTACTGGGAAGTTTTGTTTTCCTTTTTCACTCTTAATTATGAAAATTTTCGAACTGAGAAAATAGTAAAATGAACCCCATATACCCATCATCCAAATGTAACAATGTAACAATGGTTAACATTTTGTTCTTTTGTTTTGTGTTTATTTTCCTGCGGATGTTTTTAAAATAGATCAAACCCTGGGACATCTTAACCCTTGGTAACTCTGTTTTCCCTGGTTTGTTAAATAAGTCCGTTATTGTTGTTCTCTGACACTGAATAGTCCTGCAATTCAGCCCGCAGGTGGAAAACTCAGACAGTGACTGGTAAACTCTTTGGGCAGTGTCCTTGGCCAGTTTTCACGCCCCTTGCTGTTCTCTATCAAATGCGGCCACATAATACAGCCTGAGTGGATGTATCGCTTTGCTGGCTTAAACAGTTGAAATCCATATAGGAAAACAAACAGAGAACTAAATAGAACATGCACTTTTGGACTGTAAGACCAGTTGGGTGTTGCCAGAAGGGAGGTGGGCAGAAAGGGGACAGTGCTGTGCGACTGGACTCTTAGGGTGAACCTAATGTAGATTAAACACAGGTTGAGTCTCGACCACAGACATCTGAGACTTATATAGTAGTTCCATGAAGAGAAAAAACAGTTGAGCTCCACCTGTCGGTGAGCTGTGGCAGAGGAGACCACAGGGTGAAACCTTCTGTGGCCCCCACTATAGGCGTGGAAACAGGTTCTCTCCGTCCTTGGAAAGACATGAGACAAAGCTGATTCACGTCTGAGACAAGGGAATGCTGCTGTCCCAGAGACACCGGGAGACTTCCTTCCCAGTTCACGTCACTTAGCTGCGTTCTGCTTCTTCGGCTCTTCCTTGCCTCAGTTTCTTAAATGTACGGGTGAGAAGGAGAGCTTATCAGGATCTGTCTGAGGTCCACAGACCAACATCTGGACTGTGGTGTGATCTTGAAGGGGGGCCCTTCCGTCTGTGGTGTTCTGGACAAACAATTCTACATAAGGATGCAAGAACCACTGGTTATTCCTTAGCCAACATGTAGATCTGGTGCAGACCAAAATATTGGAACTGCTCTTTTAAATACTTGCGTTTCCAGGGGCCTCCCTGGTGGCGCAACGGGTTACGTGCAGCACTATGAAGCTATCCAGAGCCACTGCAGCACGAGTTCAATCCCGGGCCAGGGAGATTCCCACATGGTGCAGCAGACCTCTCCTGCCTCGCCCACTGCTCCCCTCAGCAGTGTACTTCAGTAGATCCTCCTGTTCTGCTCCCCACTTTGTCTCTGGTGAATCCTTTCACCGCCCCACACCTCTGGCCTATACCCCAGCTCTTGTATGCATAAATATATAAATCTTGGGGGAAAAAATACTTGCGTTTCCAGATGAATGAGGCCAAAGGCCTGTACTAGGCAGGCCCCAGGGAGCCAGAGGGGTCTGTGGGAGGGGAAGTGTGCCGGGTGCCTCTCCCAGCAGCCTCTGCCCGTGTGTGCCAGGCCACCACTGTGCAGATGGCCCCTGCCACCAAGAGACCAGCATCAGCTTACAGGGCACCCAGCTTACTATCGGCTTTCTGCCCTGGCTTACCATACGTGGCTCAGCAGCCTCGCCGTCGTTGTCGGGTCTGGCAGCTCTAACGTTTCTCCCCAGGGCTCCACCCCTCTGGGATTTTGCAGCAGCTTGGGAAAGCCAGATGGCTGCAGATTTAGCTTTTCAGCCTAGATCCAGACGCGAAGCATCCTAGACGAGAGCAGACGCCATGCTGCCGCCTTCCTCAGCTGGCGGCCTGGAATCTTGTTGTTGTTCTCACTTGATCAGAATCGCTCTGAAATGTCCAGTTCCTTGTGCTGTGTGCTCTGCTTCAGCTGAGCTTCTCTGTTCTGTCTTATACCAGGCAAATTCCTCTCTTGTTTGATTTCCTTTATTTTTTTAAAAGATTTATTTATTTATGCTTACAAGAACTGGGGTGTAGGCCAGAGGTGTGGGGGGTGAGAGGACTCACCAGAGACAGAGTGGGGAACAGAACAGGCGGATTTACTGAAATACACTGCGAGGGGAGCAGTGGTGAGGCAGGAGAGGTCTGCTGCGCCATGTGGGAAGCTCCCTGACCGGGGATGGAACTCTTGCTGCAGTGGCTGCAGACAGCTTTCTAGTGCTGAGCCTTACCCCCTTGTGCCACCAGGGAGGCCTCTGTTTTGTTTCCTTTAAAGCTATAAATACAAAGATTTGGAAGGAGATAAACATGGGGGTATTAAAGTATTTTTAAAAAGTATTTTAAAAAAACAACTAAGAAGTCATTTAGTACATTGTCCATAATCTGCAGGTTACATGTTTTCCTAGGCTCCAGTCTACCACTGCTGGTCGGCCATTACCAGCCTCAGCCCAGATAGCAGGCCGCCAGGGGCCCTGCTGAGTTTCTCCCTAGTTCCACATGATGTACCTCAGCAGTTCTGCCAGTTGCAGAGAAACTGACTGCATCTTGTTTTAGAACCTGAGTATTCAGCCAAGTCTAACAATTCCTTATATGCCTTTAAAAATGGCACAACTGATCTTCTCATCACCTGAAAGAATAGTGGCTTCTGTGCGGCACCCTCCCCCTCCTACCGGCAGGCCCAGGGCAGGAGTTCCACTGCCGAAGCCCAATTCCAGTTCACACTGTCAAGGGGAAAGAAAGGATGGGAAACCTGAGAAAGGGAGATAGTTTGAATAATTCAAGGGGGCTCTGTTGGTTGAGAAAGTGCTCTCTTTGTATGTACATTGATCTGGACAGATATTTTAACTGTCTCCAGCCAAGGATGGACAAAAGGCAGGGTGTGGAGGGCAAAAGGAAATGAGAGGAAGAAGAAACATGTACAAATACAACTCCCCAAAATAAAAAAGAATAAAAACAGCCGAGGAATTAGAGAAGCCAGAGCTGGAGACTTTTATTCTCAGGTTGTTTATAGACAGATCCAAAGAGCCCCGAAGTTAATCCCTAGAATAACAACTTGGTCTCTGGGTAGAGGCAGAAATGACCAAAATAACAGATGTTCTCAGTATAATTAAGCTAGTGTATTAAGTTGGGGGAAAGGAGGGTTGGGAGTCGGAGACCACATTGAAATATGTTAACCTAAATACATATGTGAATACCAGTTTCTCCTCTGAAATAGCAGGAGCCAAGTTACTATTTAACTGCATGAAGACACACACACACACACACACACACACACACACACACACCAGTTTCAAGACCATAAAGATTGATTTTTGGCAATAGTACTAAGAAATAAACATCTTTACTTTGTATTGATCTCACACAAAGCTAATATGTCTTTGTTGTACAAAACCTAAATAATACAAATGCTTTAAAAGAGAAAGTCCTCTAGAATTTCCAGCGTATTTACGCTGGAATTTCTAGAGTACTTACACAGTTGTGCCATATTTGTGCCACTATACAGCATAGTCTCCTATTTCTTGTGCTAAAATATACTAAATGTAATATTTTGTAGCATCTGTTCTGCAACTTGCTGGTTTATTACACAAAATAACTTCAATGCCTTTCTATGTCAGCGAATAGCCATAAAGCTCTTTAGAATGAATCCATGCAGCCAAATACAAGGCTTGTGGCGGCTGGGTAGTTTATCAGTATCTAATCAGATGGACTTCAATATTTAAAAAAAATCATGTTCATTGTTAAAATGAACTGTATTGCATGGGTTCTAAAAAGTTCACATAACCCTTCGCAAAGCCAGCATGTCTAATACTGAGCCCTGCTCTGCTGCCCCCTCTGGCCCCTGGTGGTAATGCAGATGTTTCAGAGAGAAGGGTGCTTGTAGAGAAGGTATGTGTATCTGTTTTCAGAAAGCTATCACACATGTACTCCGTGAAGAGTAATTTGGAAACAGGACCATTCCCCATCCCATCACACATTGGTCCCCTTGGGGCCTGGTTTCCAAGGCAACAGAGAAGTTGGTGCTGAGGAGTGGGTGGCTTGGCACTTACACCATCCTAGAATGGGATGGGAAGAGGCATTTGAAGCCTGACCTTAAGAAAGAAGGGACAGTCAAGATGGAGGAAACAGAGTCTGGGATAGGCGTTCATTCTTTTTTTTTTTTTTTAAGATTTATTTATTTATGCATACAAACTGGGGTGCAGGCCAGAGGCGTGGGGTGGCGAGAGGGTTCACCAGAGACAGAGTGGGGAGCAGCACAGGCAGATGGATGGAAACACACTGCTGAGGGGAGCAGCGGAAAAGGCAGGAGAGGTCTGCCGCGCCATGTGGGAAGCTCCCCAGCCCGGCTTCGTACTCGCGGTGCAGCTGCCTACAGCGCCACAATGCAGTGCTTAACCACTGCGCCACCCGGGAGGCCCTCGTTCATTCTTTTTAGTTGCTGTTACCTGAAGCTTTGTTCCCTGAGGATTTGTAACAATAGAATGGAGTCAAGTTAATACATTTCTTCAATTTTCAAGCAAGTGTCAAAAAGCCATAAGAGATTTGCTGGCTAATTCTATCCTAAAGCGGAGAGTGTAAATACATGAAAATAGCCTGCAAAGAACCTCCAGAGATTTTCCTCCTGTGAACCAAGAGGAAGTTTTACTTCTGTCATGGTGGTTTCAGCAGGAAAGAAAGGCTGCTCTTTTGAGCCGGTACAGAGCATAAAAGCAATTTTATGTCAGCACCCCTCTAAATAGTACAGATACTGAAGGAAATGCATTAGGTGTATTTTTTAAATGTTTCCTGACATTTTATTAGTAACAAATTTCAGATGAGGGAAAACCTGAAAGAATTGTACAGTGAACATCCATGTAATTATCACCTAGATTCTACCTCTAACGCTTTAATATTCTCACTTTATCACTTGCCTGTCCATCTGTCCATCCCTCTATCAATTCATCAATAAATCTTACCTTTGATGCTTTCAAACTTACACATCCACTTCATGCCAACATATATACCATTCAAACTTTCTAATTTTTCTTAAAATATTTTAAAATCAACTTTATTCATGTATAATTTACAGAAAGTACTTTTTCTGAACAGTTCTATGACTCTTGACAGGTATCAATGTAACTACCCTCACAATCCAGATATAGAATTTCTACCACCCTGGACGCACACACGTGCCTCTCTGTAGTCTGCCTCTCTCCACAGCCTTTGTCAATTAATATTTTCTGTCCTAGTTCTGTCTTTTCTAGATTGGTTTATAAATGGAATCACATGGGATATAGCCTTTGGATTTAGCTTCTTTCTTTTAGCACAATAGAGATTCATCCATGCTGTTGAGTGTATGCCGGTCTTCTTCATTGCTGAGTAGTATTCCATTATTGGATGTATTGTGATAAGGCATAATTATTTGCAGGTAGTAAGATCTCTATTCACCAAAAAGCATGGGCAAACAGGAATCCTCAGTTTGGACAACCCAAGGGTCTCAGGCATCTCAATTCTAGTCATGGCTGGTTAGTTCTCAGCAGCAGCTCTAGGCAGATCAGTGACAATGAATCGCTCTATGCTTCATCTGTAACCTGGGTATCTCCATTGGAACTACTCAGGATACTTTATTCAATCAGCAATAAAGGATCACGCATCAGATTGCTGTCATGCATCTCTTAATGACTGGGATAATTGAGAGATGCATCACTAGGCTATTTCGTCATGATTACGTGAATGTCCTAGAGTACTTACGCAAGCCTATGTGGTAGAGCCTCTTCACACCCAGACCCTAGATAGAGACCACCATTGTCTACACAACCCACCCTTGGCTGAAACATTGTTATGTGGTGCGTGACTGTAAGTTCCCAACCCTGCTTTTTTTTCTTTGACAGGTTCTGTGATTACAGAACTTGTACACAAGAGGGAGATTATTTTTCCCCAGTGGGAGATCCAGAGTGAGGCTGACATAGACGAGCAGAGGCAAAGGGAAGCAGAAGAACAAGTATGGGGGACAGGGACAAGCCATTCTCTAGTGGAGGCTGTGCCAGCCCTGACCCGCTAGGCACAGGCAGAGGGTACGTCAGTCCTGCTAGGATGAAGGGCCTTCTGCTGCCGGTTCTCCTGCTCCGTGTTCTTTCCTTAACTCAAATGCTGTATTTGACATCGAAAACAATAGCATTCTGCACACAGAAGGAAGCTGCGAAAGAATATCTTGATGTCTTGAAAAATCATGTCATTTGATGTTATGCTTTCAATCCAGTTTTTAACTGAGTAGCCCAGACATCGTTATAATTTCCTCCCAAATTAAAATAAAATTATTTTCTTCTAGTCCTTCCATAAAATGAAGTAGTTTGGTTTTTAAAATGAGTAGCCTAACCTTCAGGCTGAGACTACATATTTTGTTCTGAACTTCCTTCAACGGCTGTCTCCATTTCTGTATCTGAGAGCTGACTTTGCCCCTTCTCTCACCTGTGAGGACCAGTCAGACCTCGCAACCGCTCTGTGAAGTCAATACACAAACCTTTTCTCTTTAAAAAAAATTTTTTTTAGTTGAAGTAACTTACATGGGTTTGCAACTAGACATAGGTTCCAAGTATACAGGATTATAGTTTCACATCTGTACATGTTACTTTATAATCTCTGCTAACGTTTTTTTTTTTTTTTTGAAACTTCTTGGTTTCTTGTCCACCCCTTCTCCTACCATGTCTTACTCTGCTACCTCCCAGTTGAACAGAATATGTCATCAGTGATGTCTCCCTCAATGCTAGATCCAGCCACATTCTCGGGGCTTTGTCTTCCGCTTCTCCCATCAAATCAAACCCACTCCTCTCTGTAGTTTCCTGATTCCTGTGTGACCCAGATGACAAGTCCTATGGTGTCAGCCTGATAAAAACGATTCAGCCATTTGTTCTTCTGGGTAGAGGTGACTTCATGTATGTAAGCTCACTGGAGACTCATAACTGGCCTGTGAAGTTAGAAGGATCTATATTATTATCCCCTTGTTGCTTAGATGGAGACAGTCTCAGGAGACAGAATAAGAGGGAGCCTGTGTCTCTTATTGGGGGCAGGACCTGGGGCAGGGACAGAGGCAGATGATTTCCTGGGTATTTATTCACTTGTTTCTCATCCTAATCCTGTGAGGTTGGTTGGTGTATCCATTTGGTAGGTGGGGACTTTGAGGCTCAGAGAAGTTAAAGGATTTGCTAAAAGTCACACAGCTAAGTAGCCAAACAGAGCAATCCCTCTCTGAGTCCAGAGGGATTTTCACTACTACGACTCTCCCAGGGATTCAGTCTCAAATCATCTGACTCTCAACCTAGCCTCTTGAGCTGACTGTTCCAAAAAATTCACTTTTCAATCCCTCCCCAAATTTCTTAGCTGGGGCTCAGCTGAAATGCACAGCTGTGGGAGTCCTTAAAGGCTGCCACTGGGGGTGGCCATGTCTGACAGCAGCAGAGAGGTACTTGGGGTTCACTGGGACTATATCCTCCCCTTACGTGCTTAATGGTCAGGTGTCAGAAATATACCCAAGGACAACCTTAACTGAAGGTTAAAATCTTTATGGAATATTTGCCCTGAGCCCATGAATTCTTTGCTATGCCAGATAAGGGTAGTGAGGACCCCCTGGAAAGAAATCTGCTACCGAGTGCCCTCAGTTTAGAGCTGATGCTTGTCTTGGGGAACCAGTCAACTTCCTACAGCCAGCACCCTGGTGACTCCTCCAGGCCCAAGATTTGGAGGGCCCCTACTTCCAAGGTTCCTGCTGTATTTGGGGGTCCCTTTACTCTGGAGTTTTCCTCTTCCCCTTGTTCAATACCCTCTTGTTTATCTCTTTAATTTCATCCTGGTCTTGTGTCGAGACCACTGTGGTCTCCATTATACAGACAGTGTTCACCAATTCAAAGAAATCCCAGGAGAATTCACATTCCAAATCCATACAATGGTTTTTTTTTTTTTGTTCAAGCTGGGGTACAGGCCAGAAGCGGGGAGCGGCGAGAGGGCTCACCAGAGACAGAGCGGGGAGCAGAACAGGCAGATCAGAAATACACTGCTGAGGAGAGCAGCGGACGAGGCAGGAGAGGTCTGCCACACCATGTGGGATTCTCCCAGGTGGGACTCTCCCGGCCGGGCGTCGAACCCTCATCATGCACTGCCGACAGCTCCACAGCGCAGCGCTCAACCGCTGCGCCACCAGGGAGGCCCCCATACAATGATTTCTTAAAGAGTATATATATATATTTGCTTTTAAAAAGGTACAGATAAGAAAAATGAAAGGCAACGCAAAATAGAGTAACAAAGGAATGGGCTTCTAAAATTCTTAGACTTCTGGTTTAAAAAAATTAAGCAGAGGGATTTATAATTAATGTTTCCACCCTGACCTTCCAGCATGCTTTAGGAGATTAATCTCTGCAGTCTGTCCATTGGGCCTTTACTTTGCATCTCCTAAGCAAAGGTACACTTTAGCCTGTCTTTATGTGCATTCTCATGGATTAATGACTCCTCAAACGACAAAATGGGACTATCTTCTGTAAATGTAGCAAATGCCAAGACATAAATAGAATACAATAGCCCAGATTAATCATACAGCACTGATACATTTTTTAAAGATTTATTTATTTATGCATACAAGAGCTGGGGTGTAGGCCAGAGGTGTGGGGGCGAGAGGATTCACCAGAGACAGAGTGGGGAGCAGAACAGGCAGATCCACTGAAATAGACTGCTGAGCAGAGCAGCGGGCGAGGCAGGAGAGGCCTGCTGCGCCATGTGGGAAGCTCCCTGGCCGGGGATTGAACTGGTGTCATAGTGGCTGCTGATAGCTTCATAGTGCTGAGACTTAACCCCTTGCACCACCAGGGAGGCCCAGCACTGATAAACTTTAAAAAACAACCCGTATTGTGCTTGTTCGCCTTTAATTTTAAGTCACATTCATTTAGAAAACTGTCTTCCTGAACACAGTGCTGTCAAAAATGACTCATCTGTGAGTCAGAAAAACCAACAATGCCTGTAGTTTTTAATCCCAGGCAATCTCTTTAGTATCCTTTGTGTGCAAGTGCCCTTCCAGTTTGGTTCCAAAATACTGTGTGTTAAAGATCAAGCAAAACAGCACGTTGACACGTGCTGACACATGCTGACGTGAATTGACAGCAATTCCTGTGTGTCTCATCGTCCTTCCGTTCGAGCCCATGCTTCTGTCTCCTGATTCTTGACAGCTGGGAAAACCCAACTTTTTACTTTTCCCGAATAATTACTCTGCGGAGGGGCTAGGTGAAGGGAGTGGCTGAAATCTAAACTCTAAAAACTGTTTCCAAAGCTGGGTTGGAATATTCAAGCTCATCACATCACAGGAAATAAGGTATTTTTAAAAGCCTTAAAGTATGGTCTCCTTAATCCCAGCTTTCCATTTTTATTTTAATCAATTATATTCTGAGCTGAGTTTTAAAAAATGCTCTTGTCCTCTGAAACTCAGTTTAAATTCCAAAGACCTTTTACTTTGTCCTTCGTTTAAGGTGCAGCTAGGGGTGCAGGGATGAAAGGATGAGCTTCTTTTTCTGTTCTTGTCTTTTGTAAAGTGCCCGTTGTATTCATATTCCTAACCCTAACATTTCCTGTTGCCGTGATTCCTGATGTTCGCCCAGCTCTGGCCTTCCAGAGCACTGTTGTTCAATAAGTAATTTCTATATAAATAGTGCTGATTATATAAAACATTATTTAAGTATTATTTCCAAGTAGCAGAAAATTTAAACTTTCAGCACTTTTTGAAATTTTTGTCTAGAAGAACTATAGAACCAGATAAACAGGAACTTTTTTTTTTCCAGATTTATTTATTTATGCATACAAGAGCTGGGGTGTAGGCCAGAGGTGTGGGGTGGTGAGTGGATTCACCAGAGAGGAGCAGGGAGCAGAACAGGCAGATGGACTGAAACACACGGCTGAGGGGAGGAGCAGGCAAGACAGGAGAGGTCTGCTGCGCCGTGTGGGAAGCTCGAACTGGTGCTGCCGTGGCTGCCGATAGCCTCATAGTGCTGAGACTTAACCCCTTGCGCCACCAGGGAGGCCCAAGATAAACAGAAGCTTTTAAATTGCTTTTTTTTATTCTTCTTCCACCATACCATAGATCAAATTCTTAGAACTCCCACCACCCACATGGACACCAGGACCTGAGGGGGGCATCTCCATCCAGCAAGCAGATGAACAGTCCCCTCTACCCATCACCTCCATCCACCTCTCCTCTCCCCCTCCTCTCTCTTCCTTAGGTTTTCTTCCTTCCATTAAATGTGAATATTTGGAGATTAACTGGACGTGACCACACAAGTCTAATTACTCCCCTAACAATAACCAACTCAGAGCCAGATGTTTTGCCTCTGAAAACAGGGCGGGGGTAGGGAGGCTGAAAGAATGACAACTGCATTATTAAAAGAAGTAACTACAAGCAGAAAGCAGCTTTCCATGGCTTCAAAGGTAGGACGGATGACAATGGGTGACAATAAGCATAAAGAAGAACTGAAGACAAACCATTGGCAGGATCCAGAAACAACACCCACCTTAGCAAAGTCCAATGTCCCCTGGGTTCTGTGGGGTCATAAACCAGGGGAGGCAGCTCTGGAGTGTTCCTGGGGAAGCAGAAGGGAGCACCCTCTTCCTCCAAGGGTCAGTAGTCAGTCTGGGGCCAGGCGACGTACAGGACACAGAACTGGGGACCTGCCACCGTTCTCTTTCTCTAGACACTCTTAAAAGGAATCTATAGTTTGCTGAAATTCACACTTCAAAAATTAATGTGTAGCGTGCTTGCATTTTCTCTTTTCTTCCACTGTCTTCGGCAATTAATAAATAAATCCCTAACCCTTAGAAAGCTGGTTTTGGCAGATTGACGCTACTAGATGAGTTACATGTGTAATAATAAAAAAAATTATTATGTTTCACTTGTGGAGGGTTGAATTTACTCAGGGACCTCTGTGCAATGAGATACTACTCAGTAATAAAAAGGAATGAACTGCTGCATGGATTATTCATAAATACATTATGCTAAGTGAAAGATGTCAGCCTCAGAAGGCTGCATACAATATGATTCAACTTACATGACATTCTGGCAAAGGCAAAACTGTGAAAACAGAAAACAAATCATTGGTTGCCAAGCGCTGGGTGGGTGGAGAGGTTGATGACAAAGAGGTCTGTGGGAACTTTTTGTATGCTGGAGCTCTTCTGTATCTTGATTGTTATGAGGGTTACACTCTTGTATGCGTTTACGAAAACTCAAAGAACTGTACAATGTAAAAGGTGAATTTTAATCCCTGTAAATTATACTTAATACATCTAATCCCATCAAATTTGTGGATTTATCTCTACAAAGTTACAGAACATTTTTAAAAAAAATCTCATACTTAGATGCCCTGATCACCAGCCTTCATTATAAAAAATTATTTGACTCAGTAAATTAAGGAATTTGGGGATATTTCATATAGTAGGGTAGATTTCACTCTGGTGCCCTACCAGCTTATGCCTTATTCAACCCCTTCAGTTAAATGTCGGGGCCCTCCACAGTCTTGCTACATTTGCCACAGCCTTTCTCCTGTCATTCCCTCACAGGATACATGATCCTCCCACCTGGCAGGCCTGGGTTCCCCTCTGCCTCTAGCGCTCAGAGGCCATTCCTCCAGCAAGCCTTTTCGATGTATTTCCACTTCAACACCCAGGAATAGGTATTGTCCTCTTTCTTTCCTTCTTTCTCTTTAATTCTTTTCTATCACCAAGAAATGCCAAGGCGGGCCTCCCTGGTGGCACAATGGATTAAGCGCAGCACGATGAAGCGATCAGCAGCCACTGCAGCACGAGTTCGATACCCGGCCTTGGAGCTTCCCGCATGGCGCAGCAGACCTCTCCTGCCTTTCCCGCTGCTGCCCACAGCAGTGTACTTCAGTCGATCTGCCTGTTCTGCTTCCACTCTGTCTCTGGTGAATCCTCTCACCACCCCCACACCTCTGACCTACTTCCCAGCTTGTATGCATAAATAAATAAATCTTTAAAAACCAAAAGAAAAGGATAAAAGAAATGCCCAGGAAGTGAGCACGGTCCAATGTGCCCAGGAAACAAAGACTAAACTACATATGAATCCTGTTGCCAAAGTGCTTATGAGCTAGCCATAGAGATTCAGGCACAGGATTTGTGCCAGTGTGTTACAAGTGTTTTCACAGAATTATTTGTGATTCTTTTTTCTTTTATCTCTTCTAGGTTTTCTAATTTCTCAGCATAGAATACTTACTGCTTTGGTAATAAGGAGGGAAAGCAGAAATTAAGGACTTAATAAGAGGTTTGGACCAGAGGTTGTCAGGCTTTTGGAAGTGACAAATAGACACTGGGATATCAAAAATGAGAAACTGTCAGTACCAAAACAGGAAATGATGGTAGGAAAGGCCCTGTGGCACCCATTACAAATGGCAGACACAGTCATCTTAATGTATGTTGATGCTCATGCACTGTAAGAGTGAAGATGAAATGTCAGATTGACTCACTGGCTAGCACAGGGGAATGCTACTTTTGGGGAAGCATAATTAATTACAGTGGGGAGGAAATATAACATATGTCAAGAATTCTCTTACATGTTTCATTTTAAGCCCACTCAGTTCAATTTCATTCTTTAAGTCAGATTGTCTTTTTGGTCGAGACAAAAAAAATGTTCTTTCTTTTTGGCATAATTTTACTAACTCCAAAGGAGACATTTACTTTGGTTGGTTATTCAAAGAAACAATTCAACAAATCAACATTACCGCAAATAGATTGCAATGGTAACTGCTTTTTAATAAGATTCATTGTGATATATATTGGAGATAATTTGTTAAATAAAGAACAAAGGGGACATAAAAACATCCTGTAATCTCATCATCTAGAGATAACTATTATTAATGTTTTGAAGTATGTCTCCCTGATCTTTATTTCTGTGTTTGTATGTAATATTTTACATATATTTTTCCAAGAGATAAATCACACATTACTTCTTTCTCCCCACATATAGTGCATTTCAAGCTAACTAAATAAATAATGAGGGACTCCCAGCTCATAAATGTAGATGATAATAGAATTTATAAAAGCATGTTTTCTAATCATGAAATAATGGCTGGATATAATGGCCATCCAGGGGATGCCCAGGTTCAACGAGAAGTTATTGGGGAGACTTAATAATAGAGGGGTCTGGTTCACAATGCATGAACCCACCAGTCTATCTTAACATCACTGAGATGGCAACTAGGCAAATGTGCCTTGGGATTTGATGACTGAAAAGTATACAGCATCACCTATAAGTAATCATACACACACACACACACACACACACACACACAAGTTGAACTGCAATCTAACCAAGGTCTTATTTAATCTACATATTGGTATTAGGAATAGAGGAACGAGTTAAACAACATCATGAGGGAGTCATCAGCTCAAACCAGAATGTGGGAATATATGCAGGACAAACCTTTAATAAATAAAAAGTATTTGTTAGTTGAAATGCTGGACGTTGTGCTGTAATCAAACAACTGATGAAGGAAAAGCTTTGTGTAGAAGGATTCCTGACTTTAAAAATAATGTAGAAAGAATAGAGAGTAAGAAATTCTTATATGTAGAAGAAAACCAGTATCATCCAATGAATATTATATGTAAACTCTCCGTTTTGGTTGTAGATTACGTATTACTTTATGTGTTAAGTATTACTTTAGTCATAATGTTTAATGTTTTCTCTGTGTCTCATTTTCTACGTATATCAGCTTGCTACTTTAATGTAAAGCATTAGTAAGAAGTCTTCTGGATTTGATCAAGTTCAGTTATTGTATTTGAAAGTGCCAGGTTAATTCAAACACTCTGGGTAGTGGCCACTAGGTGGCGCCACCTTATAGTCTTTTGAAAGCCAATGTAACCATTTCTTCAGACTTGAATGGAGAGAAGCAAGGGTATATGTAACACATCTTCCACTCAGATAATGTTTCTATAAAACATAACTCCTTATTAAGTGATTTTGTAAAATGACCTACTTTTAACTTTTGTTGACAAACCTAAATCCCAGGTATGGACCCTTGTCACGAAACACAATTGTTATCAATAATTGTTTCACTGAATTTTCTTAAGGAGAGCTTTGACCTTTTTGTCATGGGGATTAATGTATAAATGACAACTTTATTTCATACTGTACTGTAATGAAATTACTTTCTTCCTTCCCCATTGGATTGTGAGCTTCTTCAGGGACAAATTTGACTTTGTTTCTTTTGGTAAACTTAAGTTTCCCAATTTCTGCCTCCTGGCAGAAACTCAGCATGTGGTCCCAGAAGGAAACAGTAGACTCACACTCAGAAAGGTATGAAGTTCATCCTTGATTTTACCTTGTACCAATCTGAGTTCTTCCTGCCATTGTATCTTTCTTGCCAAGATGTGACCCCCTCCTTTATTTATTTATTTTTTCATTTCTCCAAGCACTAGTTCTGGATAAATCAATCCTAATTGTCTTCTCCATAATGGCCTGCAGAGAAAAAGCAAACAATAAGAAACACCATATGTTTGTGTCTGCACCTGGATTGTTTTTCCAGTACCAATAAGTCGTTCTGCATTTATTGTGTTGTTGGTTTTTTTTAATGGAAAAAAAGAGAGAGTTAGTTTGATGCTATAAAATGACAGGCAGGCTCAGGAATGCCTAGTGGAGCAAAATCAACCATTCAATATCTTTGGATAATAGGATCACCAAAGGCAAGTTCAGGAACGAGGAGACAAAAAAGAGATCAGGCAATGTCCAGAAACATGCTCCCTTCCTCTCTCCAACCTCCCTCACCGCAAATTCAAGATTTCACCCCATGCTTTGGTATCTGGTACCAAAAGTATAAAATGTAATTTTATATCCAACTTTGTGGCTACTTTCACTCATGTTTCTTGCAACCACGTAGAAGGTTCTGTTTGACATAGATAGATATCAACTTCCTTTTTCAGTCTCCCACTTCTACTTTCTATGTGGAAAGTCCTGACACCCCTCTGCCCCCACTTCACCCTACCCTAGGCTGGAGATCAGATGGGTTTGGCCCATCCGGTTACAGTAATGTATGTGTTTTCCATGAATTGCAGCAAGAAATCGTGCTTTACCAGCAGGACTGGGGATGAGGGCTAGTGTGATCCTAGTTCCTTCAGACTTCCCATACCAATAGTTCAGGAATAGTGGGGTCAAAGCAAGAATGAAGTGTGTACGTGTGTGTGGATGGGGGAATGTACCTTGATTTTTGAAGTTTCTTTCTAATCAATGGTTTCTCTGACAAGACACAATCATCCCCTTTGTGGAAAAAGGAATTTATTTTCATTTTCAAAACCAGATGCTACTTTACCAGGCAGCTTCAGGTCAAAGACTCCTTTATTCTACAACAATTTTAGAATACCAGTGAATACAACTTTTTAAAAGCAATATGATAGGGTACCTTTTTCATTTACTCCAAGAAAACCAGTCATTTTCTTGGGTGTTAAGTTATTACCTTTCTATCACTGTGGTAGTCAGAATAATGTCCCTCGCCCCTCCAAACCCCAATTCCTGGAACTGTGAATAAGTTAGGTTGCATGGCAAATGGAGGAGGGTGGTTAAGGTTGCAGATGGAATTAATGTTGCTAATCAGCTAACCTTAAAATAGGGAGATTAATCTGGATTTTCTGGCAGAGGGTAATCCCAGGAGTCCTTATAAAAGGAGGCAGACAGTTTGAAGAGAAAGATTGAAGATGCTACTTGGCTGGCTTTGAAGGTGAAGATTGGGCCCACAAGCCAAGTCATGCAAGTGACTTCTAGAAACTAGGAAAGTCAAGGAAAAGATTTACCCTTAGAGGGGCCAGAAAGAAAACAGCCCACTCATTTCTTTCTTTTTTTTTTTTAAAAGATTTATTTATTTATGCATACAAGCTGGGGTACAGGCCAGAGGCGTGGGGCGGCGAGAGGGTTCACCGGAGACAGAGTAGGGAGCAGAACAGGCAGATAGACGGAAATACATTGCTGAGGGGAGCGGCGGGCGAGGCAGGAGAGGTCTGCTGCGCCATGTGGGAATCTCCCTGTCCAGGCATCGAACTCAGCATCGCCTTTGCGACAGCTCCACAGTGCAGCGCTTAACCGCTGTGCCACCGGGGAGGCCCAGCCCTGCTCATTTCTGACTTTGGGAATGGTTTTGTATTACTTAAGCCACTAAATTTATGGTAATTTGTTACGGCCATCTTAGAAAATGAATACAATTACCAACTGTTTAAATTCAACCCCGCAACTTCCCTAGGTGATATTATGAAATACCTGGTTTGTGTATGCTATTCCTATTTATTGACAACTTTTGTTACTTACAGGTTTTCAACAAAACCGTGTGCATTATAGTCAATAACCAAACCATCAGTCTTGACTCTCCCCAAAACTATTCTTGTCATGAGGTATGCTAAATTCTTTATCAATTAGAGTTTTAGGTGATTTTAGTTTTTCTTTTGAAACCAGAGCAGATTCATGGGGCTATCTCAGCATTCACCCTTCTTCATTCTGTTGGATCCTCATTCCCACCCATCACAAAATTAACATGGGTTTACTGGACTCCCACAATGCAACCACCAAAATCCTAGAATAACACTCAAGAATGGTAAATCCCAAAGTGGATCCTCCAAGAGTATACTTTTTGGTTCCTATTCAGTGTCATGACTAAAGAAGAGAACAAGTAAGAGCTACAATAAAGTCAAGGGCACCAGATAGGAGTGATAGGCATGGTTAGGTGAGACCAGTAGACCAAAAGAAGGGGCACCGAATGAAATCTCACACAAAGAACTTCATTTGAATGCACACCAAAGCAAAGAAAAACTGAAGAGACTCGACAAATATGTGCATAAGATTGTGAACTCAGAGCCTTTGATCAGATGACATAAATAAGTAGACACTATAGGTGTTAGACATTAGACAATGGGGGAGGACTGTGGCAAACTGCAGAGCTTTTTGCTCTTCCTAAACATGTAAGCCATTCCTTTTAACACCATGTCAGCCCCTGTCCCACCTCCAAAAATGTCTGAGGGTTGACTGGATGTAAGTTTGAAATCTCTGAGAGGCAGACTACTTTCTTTAGCTCTTTTTTTCCCCTTACAGCCTATCCAGTCTACCATATCTAAGTGTAATACTCAGAAGGTAAATCCCCAGGAAAATATATCCAATAAGGGGATCATTGACTAGGTTTTTCCCTGGAACTTTTTTAAAGACCCAGAATTAAAATTGGAATTTGTAATTTTTTAAGTGATAAAATAGAAAAACAGAACTAAAAGGAGGCCATTTCAAATATTAAAGTCAGAGCTTTTTTGATAAGTACCCGTAATCATAGGAAAAGTGATAAATCAGTCGAGGGAAGGTAATTATCATCAGGAACTTTTTGTCATGTATTGCTCATGGAGGCCATCTCTAGTTGCTAAATGTTCCCAGATTCGTGACTATTTTGTCATTCAGCAATCAAACACTTTCTTTTTCTTCCTTCTCCTTCCTCTGAGGTGTTTCAGTGGCAATTAAGGCATGCTGTGGAATGCTTATTACAATAACAAATGTCATGAAAATTGAACATACAGCTAATTTTACTTCTCATGAATAGAGTTCCTGCAGTTTCCCTTCAAGGCAAGTGGAGGGAATACATCCCATCCTTATTCTCCCCTTTCAATTACTGAGCTTTACCTTCAGGGATCCAGCTTCCATTGAGTCTAAATGTTTCATCTGTGCGGGCGTATTTCATATAGTTCCGTTCCATTGTTGCTGCCCTGTGCCTCGGAGAGTGCCCAGTGAGTAGCTCTTTATTATTTATTTTTAGAACTGTGTTTTCAAGAGAAGGCTTTCAAATCATGATTAATCTCACTTTCTGCAGACCTGTGAAAGATCTCCTCCTCCTCCTCCTCCTCCTCCTCCAGTTGTTTCTCCAAAATATGAGTGCCCCACAAAACCCCCATGAAAAACTCAAGAAATATATTTCCAGGAGAAATGAGCAAGAGAGATGCTTCCTTCCCTCTCTTCACCCCCCAACCCCTGTCCCTATAATACCGTTGGCACCGATTAGCAAACAGCGTTTGAAAAGGAAATGAGAATTTGAAGAAAGTGACAGAATGGTTCTGACATTGGCACAGAGGAGGGAAGATCCTCTGTGTTTTCCACTGGGTTGATGCTCCCAGGGAGCAGAGTGACCCTTCGAAGTCAGAAAGGCCACATGGATGACATAACTCTTCACATCCCGTCCTATCAGGAAGGTTTTGTTATTTTGTGCTCATTTCAGAAGCTGACATGTAAATGGTGTGTATGTCTGTTACCATGACGACCCAGCAGCCATTAGCCTGGGCTCCTGAGCAGAGTACAAATGTGCTCTTGAAGAAAGGCTTGTCAGAATTTGCCAGACTATTTCCCTCCTGGATTTGCACAAAAGGTTTAGATGCTTCTAACTGTGTGGAGAGGAGAAAAAGGCTGAAATTTAGCGTTTGGCTAACATGAGTAGGAAGCGCCAAAGCTCTGATCCCCTGCTGAAGTAATCGTGTTCCCCTCTATCATTTCAATACTTTGGGGGGTAACTCTGTATAATTAAAGAGAAGAACTAAGTAGAAATGCTGTAAAAGAAAAAATTCTTGATGATTACCGGAACTGAGGCTTTTGTTGACTTCATGTGACTCCTAACTATCTCTGCATTTAATAAGAGGTCATTGTTACTGCCTGTGTTTCTCCTTCCTATTTTGGCTTGTCGAGTGTGTGTGTAGGTGCTGTTACGGGGGAATGAAAAAGCAACAGGGCAAGCCAAGTACATGATCCCACAGGCCACCTCTGCACGCTCACCGGACCCTGCTTTTCTTTCTCCCTAGTGACCAAAAGAATCCAACTCATAATATTTTGTGCCAAGTTACACACAATTTCCCATTATTTAGGGTTGGAGTGACAAAGTTTTCGGATTCTTTGGCATCCCTCATTTCTTGCCCTTGACCTGCCTGCTATCTACTCTTAAGTCAGCATCTTCTTCAGTGGGCGCAGAGAGGAAATGAAGCATGAATGGATGAATTCAAGATTCCCCAGCAGCCTAAATGGTTTGATAGGAAGATGGACCTAGAGGAATAGCTGTGGGGATTATCTTTGCTTCCTGCCAACCCTGTCTTCAGACTCATGAATGATCTCTAGTAGACTCTCTTTATACAGGACTTCTGTCAGCTATCCCTTTACTCCAGTAAGTTAGCGCAGAAAGTCAAGTAAATACCAGGTTCTTAAAAAAATTTTCATATATGTCCAAAAGTGAGTGCTATTGAGAGAACCAGGTACAAAGGGCTGCAGGAAAGTTCAAGGTGATTATAGTTTCATTTGGACCCTACAAGTTGCAAGTTGGCCCATTGAAAGAAAGCATAACCACACTAGGATTCAGCCTTAAAGGATGTGTCACTAAGCAAGTCGTTTCAACATTTGGAATCATAGTTTCCTCATCTGTGAATTGAGGGGGTTGGACAATCATAATTTTGAGGTTTGCTCTAGGTCTAAAATTGTTTCCCTTTGGGAATTCTGGAAAATCTAAAACTCAAACTTGCTAATACATTTTAATGAATTAGGGTTTAAAAAAAATTAGTAGATTTAGCCATCACAGAGAATCATCAAAAAAAAAAAAAATCAACATTTGGAGCCTCTTCCAATCCCATATTTTACTAAACCTGCTCCCCTCAGCCCATCTTTACCTTACCTAGCCTTACCCCAGAATTCTTTCAAAATACGAACTACATTATTTATTTTTAATAACAACAAAGAAACTGCAAGTGTGTGGCTTAAATTAACTCACCTAGATTCAGGGTGCCCATCTATAGTAGAAAGAATTTTTAACATGGAGTGGGAAGTGGAACTAGATGAACTCAAACTGCCCTTCCGACACCCACGCTCACATGAAATTGTGTTGTTACTCATGCGAAAGAACCAGCACAGGGCCTCCCTGGTGGTGCAGAGGGTTAAGTCTCAGCACTGTGAAGCTATCTGCAGCCACTGCAGCACTAGTTCAATCCCCAGCCAAGGTGCTTCCCACATGGCGCAGCAGACCTCTCCTCTCTCCCCCGCTGCTCCCCTCAGCAGTGTATTTCAGTCAGTCTGCCTGTTCTGGTCCCCACTCTGTCTCTGGTGTATCCTCTCACACCCCATACCTCTGGCCTGCACCCCAGCTCTTGTATGCATAAATAAATAAATGTTTAAAAAAAAAGAACCAGTGCAGAGACCACCTATGCCTCATTCATGAGCGTGTGGTCTGTGATTGTATCTCAGCTCACATAGGCTTTGTTTACTTGCACAAGTGATTACTTTTTAAAAAATTTGCTTACCAGCATCTGAAAAATGAAGATGTTTCATTAAAAAAAAAAATCCAAATTTCTATTTCCATTCCCCTGGTGCTGGAGTGATTTCCCTTTAGGGAGGCCACCCCACCCAGTATGGCCTCATTCAGCATCCCACCCATCCTGCCCATTCACAGGGGAAGTTTCAGACACTCTACTCTCTGGCTAGTCAGGGACCACCTGCTGTTTTCAGACCACCAATGAAGAACCACCAGTCCAGGAAAAGATCATTCGCCTCTCAGAGAATAGAACCTGAGCCTTGTCCAAACAAAAGTTCTATCTCCCTTTGCAACACAGAGGATGGCAGGCAATAGAGCCAAGAAAATCTGATGACATTTGGTTGCCACCCAACTCTGGAACCATTTATGTCCAGACTTCTTGTTATAAGAGATAATTAAACATCGGTATTACTGAAGTCACTGTCAGTCAGTCTAGTTTTCTGCTACTTGTGCTGATCACAGCCTTTCAGAAGCACTTTTTTTTTGTCTGGCACTGAAAAAAAGCCACTCTAGTTTAAAAGCAACCCTATTAAAAAGTTAATATTATCTCCTTTTATCTCCTTTCTACCGTAAAGTGAGCTTTGGAAAGTAATTTCCCTCCAAGTTACTGTGGAGTCATCTTCAAACCTAAGCCTGACCCTAAAGCCCACACTGTCAATCATGTAGTTAAAATTGAATAAACTTGTAGTTCTCTTTTTCAGAATCTAAATGCTTGCATGCAGAAGCAGGTAGCCATAAATTTGCATCTCAAGTGGCTGCTACAGCTTTTAGCACCATTTCTTCAAATGACAATGCCCCAAAACAAAGCAGCAGGCAAAGCAGACAGCAGTAAAGGACCTGCCTCTGCATTCTGCTCTTGTCAGAGAGGAACAGCCTGCAGAGGCCCCAGGAAACCTGGCCCTGTCTCTTTGGTAGAGCTGGGCCACATCGCCATCTTTAGACCAGGTTCTGGCAAAGAGGGAGGGTTGGGCCAGTCTGTGCCCTGGCACTGGGCATCCTGTTGCCTGTGAGATGGGGCTTTACTAGCAGGGAAGAAGCAGGAATGGCAGTGAGGTAGGCAGTCCATCTATAACATGCTCTCTATTATACTACAGTCATAAAGTATATCTAGATAGAATTTTAAAATGTTCAGTCACCATTTATTCTAAATATAACAATTTTAATATGAAAAAAATCATAGCTTCCTGTTGGGGATCTGTATTTATTTAATTTTTTTAAGAGAGAAAAGTCAAGAGCAATCTGAACAGAGATGACAGCTATTTGGTAGGTGGGATGCTATTTTTGCATATGCTAATAACATCTCACTGTGTGTTGTACAGTGAGACTTCCACAGATGTGCACCTCTCTGGAATAAAAGAAAAGAAAGAAAAATACAGCGCTACTCAATCAGACCACCTTCTGTTGATAAGAGAATAACTGGTGGTCTTAGACATCCCCCTCTATAGATGCAGGTATCAGACTTTGTTTTTTAAAAAAAACAGCTTTATTAATATATAATTCACATACCATACAATTCGCCCTTTAAAGAGTACAATTCGGTTTTAGTATATTCATAAAGTTGAATGATGGCCACCACAATCTAATTTGTGGATATTTACATCACTCCAAAGAGAAACCCCAGTCTCCTCTGTAATTAGATAGTGATAAGGTCATCTAATTTTCTTAACATGCTTTGAAGCATGAGAGTTCTTAACTTTGATGAAGGCAGTTTATCTACTTTTTCTCTTATCACTTATGCTTTTAGTGTCACATCTAAGAAACCATTACCTAATACCAGGTCACAAAGATTTACTGCTGTATTTTCTTCTAACAGTTTCATACTTTTTTTCTTTCACAGTTAGTTCTATGGCCCATTTTGAGTAAATTTTTTATGGGAGGTGAAAGGGGAGCACACGTATGATTTTATAGTTAATAACTTGCTGTGTTTGATGTCTACCCCAGCCTCTGCTCCATTAGGTACACAGAATATGATGTTATAAAATGTGTGTGGGTCCTAACCTACCTAAGCTTTTTTGGATTCTCAGTGTAAACCAGAATGATATCATGCAGTTAACCTGTGCATTATAGTATAACGTCGATCAGTGGGGTGCCTTGATTAACTACTTTGCAGAAGAGCAGATTTAAAATGTGACTCTGTGACAATGTGGTATATTTAAGAGTTCCTCTCTAAGGTCCAAAGTCACATGGATGCACGGAGGTCTGGTCATGCCTGTGTGAGCCCCAGAATCTCACCCAGAGACCCCAGGACTGGATCCTGGGAAATGACTCCTCTGAGATTTTTTTTTAAGATTTTTTATTTATGCATACAAGAACTGTGGTATAGGGCAGAGGTGTGGGGGTGAGAGGATTCGCCAGAGACAGAGTGGGGAGCAGAAAAGGCAGATCTACTGAAATACACTGCTGAGGAGAGCAGCAGGCGAGAGAGGAGAGCTCTGCTGCGCCATGTTCGATCTCCCTGGCTGGGGATAGAACTCGTGCTGCAGTGGCTGCGGACAGCTTCATAGTGCTGAAACTTAACCCCTTGTGCCACGAGGGAGGCCCTCCTCTGAGACGTTTTTGACTACTTAATCTATGTGTGTGGTTTTGTATTAATGTGTGTATGCATGTAAACATACATGTACATATAGGGAGAATGTACCTGTGCATTAATGCATTGTGTGCACACAAGTATACATATATTTGTATGCATGTGTGGGAAATGTATGTATAAATGTGTGTATGTGTGTGCACACATGTGGGGTTGTATATGCACACACATGTGTATACATGTGTGATGTATGGCAGGCTGTACTGTGCATGTATGTATACATGTTTGTGCACACACACGTGTTTATGCACGTATGTGTGTATACTCTCAGTTCCTAACCTGTTAAATATTAAGTGGTGTAACTATTTCTATTGTTGTCTGCATTCCACCTAGGACAGCAAAAAGCTTTTCTCACTTGCATGCAGACAATTGAGTGGGCCCCTAGAAAGTCCAGTCCTTTCCTTACTTTGTCTTTCTCCCAGAAAATAATCATGCTGGAACCCTCTACTCTTAATATTGCTTGTTATCTCCTGAATTAAATAGACTTTATGGGAGGGCTTGAGAACTTTATACTTTACAATATTGCTTCTGTGGGAAAGTCTATTATCAACATTCCAAACAACTTTTTAGCATACGCATGTTTTTAACCCTGGGACTTTCTGGATGATAATTACTTTTATGGTTTCTTACTCATTTTTTTTTTGGTTTGTTACCTGGTTTTGACACATTTCTTTTTTTTTTTAAAGATTTATTTATTTATGCATACAAGAGCTGGGGTTCTGGTCAGAGGTATGGGGGGGGTGAGAGGATTCACCAGAGACAGAGTGGGGAGCAGAACAGGCAGACTGACTGAAATACACTGCTGAGGGGAGCAGTGGGCAAGTCAGCAGAGGTCTGCTGTGCCATGTGGAAAGCTCTCTCTCTGGCCATGGATCGAACTCGGATAGCTTCGTAGTGCTGAGACTTAACCCCTGCGCCACCAGGGAGGCCCTGGTTTTGACACATTTCAATCAGTTTTAATTGAGGAACTATTTCCTACTAATTTGTTGGTATTTTCATGAATTCTGGAATCAGCTATAGTGGACGTTTCTGGAGAAATTTGACCTTCAGAATCTTAAGATGGCTTCTAAGAGATTCCTTTCATTTATGATTGAAATGAACGCCTTGTGGTGGAGTACGTGGAGTGAGTCTGGGAGAGAGCAGGTAGATTCAGAGACACCATGAGTCAGGATAAAGCTTGGCAGAAAGGATCGCTGTGCTTTGTCTGACCTGCCACACGAAGCAGGTCCAAGCTTGCTTTGATACTGACCCTGGTAAACTGTGCTTCTCTTGGGTTCCCATTGCCAAGGGCACGCCTTCCCCCAGGAGGCCAACAATTTTCTAAACCAGGAGCAGCAGGGTGCCGCCAGCAGGACCCCCCTTGTGAATCAGGGCTCCATTCCCTGCTTCTGCTGGAGCAGAGCCAGCCTGAGTCAGCGCCGCCGTCTCCAGCCTTACCCAATGGCCTGAGCTCTGCGTGCAAGTTACGGAGCTTCTCCCTGCTTTGGTTCCCTGCTCACCATGTGGAGTTAGGAACTGATGAACTGCCAAGAGCAGTGCTGTGTGATCCTCAATGGCCTTCGTCCTGAGGGCAGAATCAACAAAATGATTGTGGTTTTTATTTTTTTTAAAGATTATTTATGTATACAATGCTGGGGTACAGGCCAGAGGCATGGGGCGGTGAGAGGGTTCACCAGAGACAGAGTGGGGAGCAGAACAGGCAGATGGACGAAAATACACTGCTGAGGGGAGCAGCAGGCGAGACAGGAGAGGTCTGCCCCGCCATGTGGGAAGCTCCCTGGCCGGGGATCGAACTCATGTTGCAGTGGCTGGGGATAGCGCTGAAACTTTAACCCTGTGTCACCAAGGAGGCCCCAAGATTGTGTTTTTTAAATACCAATCCCTGAGACCACACCAGAGAGGACATGTTTTTGGGGGTGGAGTCTGGGCACCAGTAATTTCTAAAAGCAACACGTTTGAGAACTGCTGTCCTGGGGAGTAAGTTAAATGCATGTGACATTAAGGCCTGTGAAGAGTGTGTTGATGCCTGTAAATCCCTACACAAATTAAGGATGGAATTATTATCATTTACTTTGTTAATCTGACCCTCACGGAGTGCCTACTGTCTCGGAAAGGAGTCAGAGGGAACTAGAGCCTGACCCTTGACCCGGGGAGTTCCCAGCCCAGCAGCTCCCCATCTAGGGGCGGAGCTGTTTGCTCCCTGAAAGTTGTGTCTGGTCGTGGTTGAGGGTCTGCTCAGTGGCTGCGGCTACCGTGGCTTCTCTCCTCAGAGTCTCTGCAGAACCCAGCATCCCTCAGGACAAAGGCCATACCTTAATTATCTCAGCATCCAGCACAAGGCCCTTCCCTGGGAGAAAGAAAGCGCTAGTGCACCCAAAGGAGGAAGTGAGAGGATGGCTACTTCCTGGGGAGTTGGGCAAAGCCTAAGAGAGGAACTGACATTTCCATGGGCCTTGAAAGGAGGACCTAGGACTGTCAAAAAGAAGGGGGCTCATGTTATGGGGGCAGGGAAGGTGGGGGAGGAGGAAGAGCACCGAGACTGGGGTGGGGGGGTGTGTTCAGTAAGTGCCAAGCAGGCCAGAGGGGGAAGAACAGGGAGTGAGTGGCAGGAGGTCTTAGAGAGCTGTGCTATCTGACTTTCTGTTGCAAGTGTCACCCCTTGCTCTGGGTAGAATTCTCAGAACTCTTGTGTCACTCTCGTAGGTGCTACAGAAATGTTTTTGAGGCCACTTGGTATAGTCAGTGCCCCAAAGAGCTGCCTCCAAGCTCAGTGATTTACTTTGCCCTTCGGGGACACAGCTGGTGAAATGTACAAGAAAGGACTGATATCCAGGGCACCTGCAGCTTGGATTGTGATGACAGTTGATTAATGAGCAAAATGTAGATGAAGATTGGAATCTGTGGGGATGAGATAAGCGGGAGAGGTTTGAAAAGAAAGTGAACTTGAAGGCCTATAGGCAAATACAGTTGATTCCACAAAAAAGAGGAGTAATTATTTAAGATGTAACTTCTCCTCTAGGCAGCATGCATCATGAGAAATGGCATTTGTACCTTGTTTTAACCCACATAAGGTACTGGCTGGTACACAGTAGCTACTTGATAAATGTTTATTGATGAATGAATGAAGGCCGAACAGAGGCAGCAAACCAAAGCAAAGTGCTTTGGACTGAGTCTAGGAATAGCCCAATCAAGTGCTTTCTCCGTAGGTGAGTCTCCCGGGCCTCCAACCACCTCCGCAGAAGATGTGAAAAAATTGGTATAGGGGTAGACAACCCAAGTCCTATTAGCGCCACCAGATAGGGAAATTCTCTCAGTGCAAAGCAATTGGCTATGGGTTAAGGGTGGAAGAGTTCATTAAGAATATTGTGATGTTGGACTTAATGGCGTGAATGATACAGAAGTGTATGTGTGCGCATACTCATGTGCAGACTCTCTGAATGCATTGGAGGAATCAGCTTATATTTGAAGTGCAAAATATTGAAATAGTACTTATACTCACTCAAAAATGAAAATGTGAAACTCCTAAAGCACCATAAGGAAGGAACTAGGAAAGTGTGTCTCTCCTTTCAAAGACAGAAAATGCGCGTGCGCACGTACACACACACACACACACACACAGTAGGTGCCAGCCAAAGGCAAGATTGGCAGAGCTTCTCCCTGGAAACAACCCACGTGAGTTCTCAAAGTTCATCCTTGGGTTTTCTGCCTCTGATCTGGGGTACGAGGTCACTGGGGGCCCCTTGCATAATGGCATCTCCGGCTGGCTTGGTGAGGATGCCTGGCTCAGCCAGGCCATTTTCCTGGAGTCCCGATGCAGACAGCTGTCACATTAGCTGTTTACAAGGCTCATCTCCCTTCTTGGCAGGGAAGCCGTGGAGGGGTGAAGGGAGGTGGAGAAATGTGCAACAGTGGTCCCCAGAAGTGGTGAGCGGTCAGACTTAAAGAAGAAGCTGTAGGGCTTCCCTGGTGGTACAAGGGGTTAAGTCTCAGCACTATGAAGCTATCCACAGCCATTGCAGCAGGAGTTCGATCCCCGGCCAGGGAACTTCCCACATGGCACAGCAGACCCCTCCTGTCTCGCCCGCTGCTCCCCTCAGCAGTGTGCTTCAGTGGATCTGTCTGTTCTGCTCCCCACTCTGTCTCTGGTGAATCCTCTCACCACGTACCCCCCCCCCCCCACACACACACCTCTGGACTACATCCCTGCTCTTGTATGCATTAATAAATCAATATTTAAATATATATATATACACACGTGTGTGTGTGTGTGTGTGTGTGTGTGTATTCCATAAATGTTCTTCCTCAATTGGGAAATGTTTGGCATTGTGTTTTAGAAATGTGTATTCTGTAAACATCATTAAGAGTGTTATAAAGATTCAACCCCTATGTAAAAAGGTCAAAAAGTATTGGCAATCTGTCCTCTCTGCAATCTAATCTGCTTGGTGATAGTAAAAGCAAATGCAAACAGATCTGAATGATCCTTGTCTTAACCAGCGAAATCCTGATTCAATCCATGGAAACGTGTCTTAAATCACTTTTGCACTTGAAAGTTTTGTAGGTTTACAAAGGTAGTGCTGCTGTGAGTTTTGATAAACACATACCTCACTTCAGGATGACTGTTTAATCTTTCTTAGGCAAAGCTTAGGCATTTTTCACTGTGGTGTTCACCCAGGCATATAGGCGAGGTTTCTGTAACAGCCTTCCTTTCTAACTGGGCTGCTCCTCTATTCCTAACTGATAGGGAGCCAGAGAGCTCCAAGCCCCCTGCTTTTGTTCTATCCAAGGGGTTATGTAGCCAAAATTGAATGTAGTTCACAAAGGAGCAATATGTCATATGTCTGAAAAGATTTGGTTACCTTTAAAGGGAAATAAAGATTTTGTCTTCCATGCATCTATTCTCTGAAACTTTGCAGAATGAATAAGGAAATACAGATGATTCACATTGGACTTTATTTCCTAGAGTATTTTAAAATTCTGACACCTGCCAACATGATTATAATGATTAAAGATGAAAAATGAAGAATTTACACAACTTGGGTCAATTCTTTTCTAGCAGCTTGTTATTCTCATGATTTTTACGGATTTAAGCTCTACCAGCTGGAGCACACACATTATGTTCTGATCCATAGAATTTATACTTTGCCATGGTATTCAATATGAGAATACCCCATAATAATCACATTATATGATTATACTAAACCTTAGGTAATATGTTTAATGCCATCTCATGCTTTCCCCTTACACAAATATAAAGAAATTGCAGAAGCACACTGGCCTTGAGAGGCAGTCAAATCTTTTAAATCTATGACATTTTATACTCTAAGAGTAGCAAAGTATGACCAGCAAGCCTAACCCAGCTCCTGTTTTGTAAATAAAATTTTATTGGAACACTGCTGAACTCATTTGGTTCCCTCTTGTCTATGGCTATTTTCAAGTACAATGGCAGAGTTGAATAGTTGCTTCAGAGTTTATACCACCCACAAAACCTAAAACACTGACTAACTGATCCTCTACAGAAAATGTTTTCTGACCCCTGACCTAATTTATTGAAACAGAATTTGGCATTCAGTAGGTCTGCAGTGGAGCCTAAGAATATAAATTTCCAACAATTCCCCAACCTTCAGAACCTCTGCGCATGTTACTCAAACGTTAAGGTGCATGCAGATTACCTGGGCGTCCTGTTAAAATGTGACACCGAAATCACAATCAGTGGTTCTCCACAGCAGGTTATTTTACTCTTTTTTCTTTTTTTTTTTAAAAAAGAATTTTTATTTATTTATGTATACAAGCTGGGGTACAGGCCAGAGGCGCGGGGCGGCGAGAGGGTTCACCAGAGACAGAGCGGGGAGCAGAACAGGCAGATCAGAAATACACTGCTGAGGGGAGCAGCGGGCGAGGCAGGAGAGGTCTGCCGCACCATGTGGGATTCTCCCCGGCTGGGCGTCGAACTCGCATCGCCCGCAGCCAACAGCTCCACAGCGCAGCACTCAACCGCTGCGCCACCGGGGAGGCCCA
>PVIJ01015631.1:0-35727 GCA_004024925.1 Scalopus aquaticus
CCCCCCTCGCAACTCACCGCCACACTTTCTCCACCACCCCCGGGGGAACCCAACCTCGGTAGGAGCCAGCCTCCGACAAGGGCGTAGGTTATGGCCAGTAGTCTACATCATTTCAGTGGTGTTTCAGATTTTTCTCTCCATGTTTAATACTTAATTCTGCCTCACCTTCCTTTCAGCAAACACATTAAAGAAAAAAAGGCTCTATCTTCTTTATTAATCTTTTGTTTCATTCTCTAAATTTCTATAGTAATTACACTATACACCAAATTCAGTTAACCTATTACTTTTTTTTTCATGTGCTTTTCTCATGCATCTGCTTGTGACCCACAAGCTGCCACTGGAAGCCTAAAGTCTGTCTCCCATCTCACAGCTATTTGATAAGCACTCATTGAAGTGCCCTTGTAAGGTATGACCAAGATCAGTAAGGATATCCATAATATCTTTTGTTACTGTACAACATTTAAATAAATATTTATAACCTATGCCCAAAATAAGCTACTTGGAGAGTTAGGTAGTGGACTAAGGAAAAATATTCTCAACCAATCCACTTTGAGCCTAAGAAAAAGTAGGGAAAATTGTGCTTAAATCAGATGTATGACACAGCACTCCAGGAAGAGCACACAGACCACAATATGAAGATGAGACAAACTCAGGAAACTTAACTAAAGTTGTAAATGCTGGTTACAGAGGATTACTAATTCTGAAGCACACACTAGAGTTAATGAATGCCACTTTTTAAAGGATTAATTACATTGAACACCTTCAGTGTGATAGCTTTTTTTTTTTTTTTGCCTACAGAAACATCTGTTTGTGTCCCTGTCAGTAAGGGGTGTCCAACTTAAAGACACTATTCAGAGTACTATAAGAGGCAAGAAAAATTTGCTATGACACACACATATATATTATATCTCTATATAGATATAATATATATACACATACACATACATATCTCTATATAGAGACATAATATAGATATATACACATACACACAAACTCACTGAATTTGGCTCAGAAACTTAAAAGTATTACAAATATATGTTTTGAGGGTAAATCATCTCATTTTAAATCAAGATTATTTTCTTTTTTGTTTTTTAAGATTTATTTTTGCGAAGAACTAAGGGCGTGGGCCAGTTTGGGGGAGGGCAGTGTTTACAAGAGACAGAGTGGGGAGCAGAACAGGCAGATATACTGAAATACACTGCTAAGGGAAGCAGCAGGCAAGACAGGAGAGGTCTGCTGCACCATGTGGGTTAGCATCCAGGCTGTCGCAGTGGGCCATCTAGGTGGCAGCGCAAGCCTTAACCCCCAGGACACCAGGAAGGCTCAAGACTCTAATTTCTAGATGTGTTACTTTGGGCAAGTTCCTGGACTTCTCTGCAGCCAATTTACACATCAATAAATTGAGGAGAACAATAATGTCATTACTGTTCGTGGTACATGACAAATACTCAATTGCTATAGCTTTTATTATTAGAAATCATGAGTACAAATTATTGAAAAATAAGTACTGAGCACCTAATATAGTGCCATACACTATTCTAGGATTAGTAATACAGAGGCAAACAAAACTGCTCAAGCAGCATACATCCCAGGGGAAGAAGGCAAGAACATTTAAATAAAGGAAGCAGGAGGGAAAAGAGTGATGTGTGAATGCATGCTGTTTTCTAAGCACAAAACGTGGAGAAGAGAGAATGGTGACAGAGGAAGAAACGGGCAGAAGAAAGCCAGATCACGTAGAGACTGATAAGCAGCAAGATGAGAAGTGATTGGAGGATTGTGAGCAAATACGACTTCATATTTTCAAAGCTTCACAGTTGTTGCTGTGTGGAGAGGGGTTTTTAGGGCTAAAAGTCTTGACCTGGTTTCATGAGAAATGAGCCACACTTTAAATCCCCACTCAGTACCAAACATAACTATAAGACAAACTAAAGTTATTTAACTGGCAAATTAAAAAACAAAACAAAACTGAAATCACTAAAATAGGGCAAGTGAAGAATGAATGAGAAAAATAACAAAAAAATCTAAGTATATTTTATTAGCATTTTCTTTAATGTTTTGCTAAAAATGCATGAAAACAAATGGCAAGAAAAACAAGGTTCAGAATTCCCAAAACATATCTTCATTGTACTATAAAAATACACGGTTATCTAGGAGATAAATTTTGAGTCAAACATTTCAAAAGCATGCATACACATTTACCACCTACTAATGCATACACATTCACCTAGTAGTGAATGTGTGCAAGTTACACAATTTCTTATTTTAAAATTATGTAGAACTGAAATACTCTTAAAAATTAAGAAGCTAAATACAATTTATGTCAAAAGAAGACACTATAAAATTCACTAACTATACTTTTCTGAAGTATGAGACATGCCTGTTTACTGTTGTACATTAAAACTATTCATCTTTAACAATTCATTAGCTAAATCTATCTTCCAGTCATAAACATGTATAAATAGGTTTCAACATGGGACGGATGTACTTTTACCTGCATTTAATTTTCAGGCTGAAGTTAAGCCCTGATAAGTCCAACAGACTTTCTTGCCAATAGGGAGAATAGACTGAATAATTGCAAAGACCCTTCTGCGATATGCTTTCCCTGCACATACTACTTATCTATTCTCAGAACTGACAAATATGTACTTTAGAAGGCTCTTGATTATTGTTCAATCAATTTGTACTTTAGAGGGCTCTTGATTATTGTTCAATCTCCTTAAGGATAAACTCCCAGCTGCAAGTCAACAAATAAAACTTTTTACATTTCAGAAGAAATGTTTTATATTAGCAGTATCTTTTAAAACCTTGAAAAAGCACAAAACACGCTGGGAAAAATATTACAAGAATTGACAGATGCAAAATTGCAATGTGTCTTTCCAAAGACTTTATTCCTCAACATGTGTTTCAAGAGTTTTTTCTGTACCATGCTTTGGTAAACACAAGCCACAATATGTTATTTATGACTTTTCCTACATGTAGACTGAGATGTCTACATAGGAGAAGAGTTTTAGGAGAGAATGTCCACTGAAATAATTATTCAGGGATTAAGACAGTTCTTACATACTTGCAAAAATCAAGTTTGACAATTATTTTTTTAATTCTTTCAAACACTATATTGTTTTGCTATAAATTATTTTGTGCATTATATAAAAGTAAGTTTTAGAGTTTATGAATAAGATTTTAAATATTTCATATGTATTTAATCTTTACAAGCATACTATAAAATAAACAGTCATCTCCATTTTATAAATAGGAAATCTTAGGTAGCATTTCAACATCTAAGATCACTGCTATTTAGTAAAGAATCCAGGATTTCAATCAAGCTCTGATTTCTGAACCACAAATTGCTTCCCAGATCCATTAAATACCACTGGAGGTATCTATGTAAGGGCAGAGTGTTTGGCTAGCAAGTAAGTATAAAAATAAACAGATGGACACACATAATTACGTTAAGCAAGAAAAGCTCATATGAAACAACATTTTGAAAAAAATATAAAAGAACATACAGATAAATATGTTGTCCCGGAATGTTTAGTCCCAGAATGTTTAATAGTATCAGCTGAGACAGAGTGAGTACACTCTCCACAGAAGACTCAATACAAGTACTAAAAATGTACCACGAATCTATCAAGTAGTCTTCCTCTAAATACCAGCACTTGAATTTGATGACTTTGACTAGATACAATTACCAATTTAGAGGAAATATGGGAGTTAGAGATATATTTAAATAACCAATATAGGATGCAATCAGCAAAATCCAGATTGAGGGAAGTGTAAATAATTCAATTTCTTCAACAAAGAAACTGCATGGGGAAAAGAAATGAACACAGATTAAGAGAATCAAGAGATATATCCACTAAGATCAAGAATATAAAAAAGGTACTGTGAGGCAATTAAGAAATGACTACTGAGTAGATATTGGATATTAAGTAATAAAAAGGTCTGATAATGGCATTGTGGTATGATTTTTTTTTAAAAGATGAGTCCTGACCTTTCAGAGATTGAAGTATTTATGCATGACATACTGGGTTTCTAGCATTTGTTTCAAAATAATACGGAGTGGGAGTGATAGGTACAGATAAGGCAAGACTGACCACACTGTTGAAGCTAGGTTATGTGTACACAAAGTACATTATAACAGTGTCTCTATTGGGGATATATTTGAAATTTTCAATAATAAAAGCTAAATTAAGAATAAATTCCAGCTATATAGCAGATCTAAACAAAGTTTTAAGATTAAAAGTTACTTAACACATTGCGGGTAGTTTTTATCGCGCGCTAACAGGTTACATGGGCCATTTTTGCTAATTTTTTAACTATAAAAAAAAAGTATAAAAATAAACATATTTCTACGTTACCCGCATTCTACTGCTAGTCTATAAAAAACGTATTAAGAGGTGTCCCGCGCTCTACTACCAGTCAATGTAAAACGTATAAATACGTTTTCCGCATACAATGTGTTGTCTGCTTGCTTTTTTCCTTACAGTAAACATCAAATAAACATTGGAAATAAGAAAATAATATAATACAAGCATACAAAAAAAGGCTCAATTGTGGAACCATACAGTTAAAAACTAGAGTACTAGTAAGTGGTACTTAAAATTTAAAAAGCCAAGTACTTTTAGTGGCTGTATCAATAAACAGATGAAAGACTACTTGTAAACTAACACTAAAGGACACAGGAAGGTGACAGCCAAGTACTTTTTAAAAACACTGTGTCAATAGTACAAAATAGACCACTGCAGAAAACCAATCACTAAAAATAATGATGGCAGAAGATAAATTGAACATATCTTTCTTTGGAATTAAATTCTGAGTATCTTCTTATGTCCAGTTACTAGAAGGGAGGAAAAATTCATTCGCTGTTTTAGTAATAACAATTGTCTGCAACTGGTTCAAGGAAAAGTTTATACTGGAAGACTAGAAAGCTGACAATCATCTTTGCTTTCAAGTTCTAAGAAGCAATCTGAACAGAGATTTACTGGTAAGACAGGGAAAGGGGGAAAACATCTGAGGACTAGAAGAAAAGCACAACCAATGGCAAATTCATGTTGTAGCATATTTGTAGTGGCAAGTTTCTTGAAGGCATGTATACATTTCAAATTCAGCAAATCTGATAAATAGTATATGTAGTATCTGTTGAAATACTGAATAAACTACTATCTACAAAAGCAAGAGGTACTCCCTTTTGGGTCAGCTAGAAAAGGAAAGTTTCTACAGCTCTATTAAATTAGCTGAACATTTAGGAGCTAAAAACTAGCAAATAAATACAAATATGAAGCAACTTATGGGGAAAAATGCAAGCTTCGTTTAAGAGAAAACCTAAAACAGACTATATAGCAATTGCCTTAGGACTCTGGCTTGTGCTGACTGAATCACAAAAGGAAGGGCCACTTATGAAAGAGATTTACTATTAATATTACTCCCTGCAATGAAATCAAAGGATTTTTATCTACCACTACTGTGTCACCTTCACTACAATTTACAAATCTAAAAGAAAAAACACAAGAGAACTGCAACAACTATGAATTTATGCCATGTATAGTATGACAAAACATGGAAGAATGGAGTTTTGTTACATTCTCAAAGAGAGGCAGGTCATAGGATGACAATGGTCAAGCTAGTCCTCGTTGGTGGAAGTGGTGCCACTTATCCTTTCCTGCCACCGCTGCCTTTTATGCAACTTGGCTGAGAATGAGTGGGAGGAAACTGGCACTCCAAGCTCTGGTTGGCCTATGGCTTTATCTTCTTTTCCTCAGTTCCACAATGTTCTGCAAAATAGAGCCATTTAATACCACTAGGAGGTACAAAAATTGTGGAAAACACCATCTCCCACCCTCCAGAAGTGTTCAGCATCTCAAAGCCAGTATTCGAAATCTAGCTTTACACTTAACAACTGCCACCATACAGGATCTAGCAGTAGTTCCAGGGAATGCATTTTGAAAGGGAATCCATTTTTATTTCTGAACTAAATCTCACTGGGTAGGGACATACCATAAATAAAAGTCCTAGTTTTCCTGAGTCATGGGTTCCACTTATTTATTGCAAAAAGCATTTAAATATAACATTTATTGATTTCCATGTTGTCACAAAAAAATTATTTTCCAAACTAAATTGTCTCCAGAGGATAATGACTTTCCAAAATTTATTTTCTAGTGTGAAAAATTAGCCCCATTTTTTTCCTTGATGGAAATTCCTGTCTCCAACTAAGCTACTGAAGATGGAAAGTCTTACTCCAGCCAAATCCCCTCATTTTGCAGGTACAGAATCCACGGCCCGGAGAGTCACATGACTCTGCCTCAAGTTATACCTATAGCTAGTGAAAAGGGCAGTACTGGACTCTGAAGTCAGGTCTCTAAATTCCCATCCAGTATCCCTTCTATCACGTAAGCCTCCACACTATTAATCCAAGCTCTAAGAGCAGTTGTTAAGTATGCCACTGTTTCGTCATTTCCAAGTTCCCTTATCTCCTCGTCTTCACAGCAGCTGTTGCATGGCTCTACTTCACCTCCATGATTGCATTTTAAGGTGAACAGTGTGACTGGACACAATGTCACAGGTATGTGGTTTTGTGAGATGCTTACGTGTTTTGGAAGGAATTTCTTTTCTCCTACTAGTGAAAGATAAAAAGTAAATGCTCAGTATTCATCAGTAAAACAACCTCATGTTCTAATCTTAACATCATGTGTCAGACACCCATGAAAATTGCCACCCCTGGTGGCAACAATTTTAATTTTCTAGAATAACTTGGTTCAAGTCTCCATTCTAAGTGAGACAGTAAAAAGGAAGAGAGAGTCATTTTTCAATAACAGAATTTTCAACATCTAATTTTCCATCAGATGACTCGGTAACTACTTACATGGCAAATTTACCCTGAAGCACTTGGAGATTGGTAACGCAGGTGATAAAGAAAAAAATATAAACTTAACAACAGCAGCAGAAATACTGTCTTGATTTCTGTCTCCTGAAAAATGTACAGCCTCTTCAAATTTTTGAGTGTCACAAATTTAGCCCCCTAAGACAGTAAGTTGTTTCTCAAGTGTTTTCTTCTGCTGTCCTTTTGTTGGGGGGGAAGAAGGACGTCTGCAACAAACTCCACAGGAAGGTTTATGGACCACCACCTCAAGCCAGAGAGATCCAAGACCCCTAGGGCTACGAATCCCAGAATTTCATCATCATCCAGAAGAGAGGATTACCGGAAACTGAGGGGTGGAGTTAAGCAGACATGTTGGCTATATAACGAGGGCTTTTGACCTTGGGGGTCTCTTGCTTCTCACCAGGCTGCAGCGTGCCATTGGGGTTTCCAGCTCTTCAGATCTGGTAGGACGTATTTGGAGATTTATCTCTCTCCCTCACTTTCTCTTTTGTCCCCGAGTTATTCATTTTTTTATTTCCCCTCCTTTTGTAAATAAACCCTTTTATTAACCTTTTTGAGAGTGCCTGCAATTGTTCTTATTATAAGTCCTTTTTAAGTGCACGGGTGAGAACCCACAGTCAGGCACCCCATTGTATATCGGGGTTGCCCTATAACACTTTGGCTTAGAAATAGAGTTTTGAAGAGACTTTGGAACTTTTAAACTATTTAAATTGACATCTTAGCCTTTCCACCACATATTAAAAAACCACCAATGAACCAACCAATAAGTCAAGTTAATTTCCATTTGGAAAAGAACCATGGCTTTATCTTTGGTGAGCAAAAGCACAGTATATATGGAAAGGAAAATAATGTCTGGAGGCCTAGTGGTCAAACGAATAGATGATAAAGGAAAAATTATTAAAGCAAATGACTTCAAACATGAAACTTATCTCAATGAAATTTATCTCACACTACAGGTCATCTGCAACAGTTATAAAAAGTAGACTGATAGGCAACCCAAGTCTTTACCCCTTAATCAACCTAACAACCTTCTAAGGCAGTTATCTATTGTTACTTTTAACTTGTACCTGAGAAATCTGAGCGCTATGAGGTTAACTTGTCAAGGTTACAGAGCTTGAACCCAGCTCTGCAGGTTCTGCAACCTGTGTCCCTCAGGCATTCCACTGCCTTCCAGGTAGCACCAATATTTTGAAAATAAGTTCTCTCTGAAGCACTATGCAAGTCACTGTGAATTATTTTTTCCTGGTGTCCAGAAAACCTCAATAGTTTGCCATTTATACTTCCTGATTTCAAGTTGGGTGGGTAGTGCCAATGAACCACTTTTGGGTGTTTTTTTTTTTTTTTTTTTTTTTGTCACCACAGTTATTGCATGATCACGAAAACCCAAAAGGAAGGGGGCTGGTTAAATTCTTAAACTTTATTTCCTGTTGGCCTAGAAGAGCTTATTTTTTTAACCACTGTTCTTTCTGATACACTCCGTATGTGTTAAGGCTTTCCTAGTGCAGCAAGTCTCTCAAGTTTTCAGCTAAGTCTTAAAGGAAATCAACTATGTATTAGTCACTGTACCTATCAGGGAAGTTAAAAGCACATCAACAGGATATAAACCTGAGCACATCAACAGGATATAAACCTGAGTTTTCATTAGGGGGAATTTCTTTATGACTTCTTAAAGAGAATGGAACAAGTGGCCCACTGAAAATGAAGTGTAGTGGAAAAGGAAACGGAGAGAATCACACGGATTTATTCGGTGATCCACTTTCATTGGTGTCAGAGAAGCAAAGGATGGGTCTCCTCTTGAGTAACTTCAGCCTGATCACAATGGCCACTTGTTACACCTACCACCCACTCCACCACTTAAGGTTCATTAGGAATTACAAGCAACTCAGCAAGTTAAAGACCTACCCGACCTGGCTCATTGCCTCCACCCACACCCCGAGCGACGAAGCGGGCCAGGGCTCCGCGTCCCCCACCCCGGAGCCTCAGCTGTCGCCCTGAAGGCCGAGCCCACATACAGCCCGGGCCGACTCTGTCCTCCGGTCTGGGCAATGACCCGAGCTCCAGACCACCCCGCCCCCTGCTTCCTCGGACATAGGCTGGGCGCCCGGAGGTGTGTAGGCAGGGGAAGAGACAGGGGCAGTGAGGCCGGGCTCAGGCAGAAGGGGTTCCGAGGCCGTCCCGAAACCAGGAAGGGGCCCCTCCCAGCCATGCCGGGAGGGACCGGGGACGAGGGCCGGGACCGGGACGCCGCCATGATAGGGCTGCCGAGTGGGGGGCGTGACGCGGGCGGCCGCGCGCCGGGCCAGCTTCCCTGCCCCCTCGGCCGCCTACCCAGCGTGGGCCTCGCCACAACTGCCCCCGCCCCGATACTCACGCTTTGTCCACCAGCTCCCGCACCTTCCACATGTTCAACATCGAGTCCTGCGCGGGCCGGCCCGCTGCCTCCTTTTGTCGCTCCCCACTGAGCCCGGAACACGTCGGCACCGGGGCAGGTCCAGGTCGGGGTAGCCGCAGCCGCCCGCCGCCTCCAACTCCCCAAGACAGCTCCGCCTGCCAGAGCCGCGGCGCCGCTGGTGACACGTCGAGACGCGGGGCAGAGCGCTGCGTGGACCGGAAGTGCCCGGCCTTCCGCCCGCGCGCAGGGTACGCCGGGACGCGTAGTTCAGCCCGCGCTCTTGGCGGCACCCGCAGAGCTGAGGTGGGGGCGACGTCCAAGTTGAAAAGACTTCCTCAGTTCTCCGCGTCCCGCGCCGCCCCTCGTAACCAACGGAACCAGAACTCGGGCTTCGGGCCCAGTCAGGTGTGCTTTAGCCCCCCACACTCTCCGCCTCAGAACCGCCAGGTGGGCTCTGGTCACGCTTGCGCGGGCTCTCCCAATATCCAGTCTCCTTAGGTGATTAGCCGTGGTTCCACAGCGCTGTGATTGGCATAGGCGTCCCTCCTGGGCCGACGCCCCGCTGGAGTTCGTTCCAAATGTCCCTCCCGGTGCTTGGAAGGGGTTGTTACCTAAAACCTCTTCATCTTTTTGTGGATACTCAGGATTTATGGCCCAACGGCCTCCTGCTATGCGACTTAGTCATTTATTGTAAACACCAAAAACTCAAGTACCACTCCATGGAAAACTGTTGAAAGGCAAGGCGACAACTCTGTGACACACCCACGAAGTTGGCAGAATTATGTCCTTAAAGTCAAAGTATAAGCGCCTGTGCGCGCGCGCACACACACACACCACTGCATTCAGTGTTTTTATTGCAATGTTTATCGCCACTTCGCACTCATTTTTGACAATGCTCTTGTTAAAGCTACCAGTAACCTTAAAGTTATCTTTAATTTGGCCCAGCTCCTTACATTTTAGTTCCTTTCAGTCAACAAGGATTTATTGAGCATCTTCTAGGTGCAAGGAGTGAGGGATGCAGAAGCCGCCTGAGAAAACCTGGGCACTTCTCAGTCATGATGTAACACTAAAAGACAAGACCTCATATTTCTTCTATCTTAAAGATCTTTGGAGGAAACAAAAAGGCAAACATTTAAAAGTAATGCTGATAGTATGTGGTTGAAAACAGAAGATAATGTTAAGAGGAAAATAGCATTAGGAAATGTTTAGGCTTGCTTCTTTGAGGACATTATAGTTCCGCTGAAATTTAAGTGCTACAAAGGAGTTGAACATAAAAATATCTGCAGGAAAATTACAGTTAGTCATGAAACCAGGTAACAATCCCAAATCAAGAATCCAGAATCTCTGACCCCTCATTCCTCAGATCAAGTCACCTCTTCTTGTTGCACCCACTTAATTACAGGAAGGGTTTCAATACAGCTTTAAGATTAAGGCCAGAGAGAATTGCCAGGTTGAAGGAACTGCCAGGCAGAAAAGTACAAAAACCAGATGCCTGGGCAAAGCTGTCGTGGAGTTTTGTTGACATAGGAGTGCTTGGCTAACAAAAGGTGAATTTAGGAGCTAATAGGGGAGGGCAGGTAATAGTGAGCAGAGATAGGCAGAGGACAGGCGCTTTCAAATGAAAAATTTGTGTTTCCAGCCTAGGATTCAAAGTATGGAATACAGCCAGAGGAGATAAGAGAGAAACTGCTTTGCATAAATAAGAGTTCAGTAAGTTAATTTTCAAACAACAGGTCCAGGGTACATTGGCAGCATAGATAGATTTAAAAAAAAACAACAACCAACTTCCCCACTGGGCCATTTACACATTCCTAGCAGTTCATGGTTAGCCTCACCAGTTACCAGAAGAGTACAATGTCATCTACTTTGTTCCAACACAAGTTTGGATGTGTCTAGACTTATTCCAGAGTTGTCACCTGTGACATTTGCACATTCAGCCTGGGGCCAAATGTAGTACTAAAACTTGTGCCTGTCCTTGACTCAAGAGAGTCTCTTGTGGACTCAAAAGAACCAGACAAGGGTATTTATTAAAAAAAGATCTCCAGAGACTAACCATTTGCATGTCAAAAAAGTGTTCCATTTATACTTGTTTTTTTTTTCTTTTTGCAAGTTTGGGAGCAGTTTCCATAGTAACTTCTTTGTGGCAATTTAAATATGTCCATGGTAGAAAAATAAAGGCGAGAATGTTCCACCTACCCCTCCTCAGGAAAGCACGTATTTTTCACTAAATGAGCTGATATTGTTAGTAAGGCCAAACCAACACAAGGTCTAAAGCAATGTGCTCTGCTGTGTTACCTATGTGAACAGTCATAGACAACACACACAGACTGCTTAGCTCCCTGACTGCCTCCTTGGTGTTTCCTGTAGGGGAGTTTAATTCATGGGATATAGGTATGACAGCAACTCCCACCCTTTTCTTCTAGAGAACCAGTGTGAGGAGTGTGGGTGGCCAACAGCTTCCAGCAACTACTCTTCAGAATCAACCACAGCATTTACGCTAAAGCCAGGCTGTCACTGGGCTACTCCCAGGCAATGACTGAGCAAGGTGTGCTGGAGTAGGCCATTTCTGTCCAGTGCATGACTTCTCTATGTGGCAACCATTGTCCTGGTCTCCCCTGTCCAGATTTCCTCAGAGCTTTGCTGCAATCAGAGGCTGTTCTAACCCTATCTTCCTTCTCTCTCTCCCTTGAGCTATGTCCCAACTTCCTTGTGGTCTGAGGCTCTCCTCACCTGCTCTTGCTTCCTCTCCTTTTTAGCCTTCATAGGGCTTCACTCCAATGAATCTTACACCTCTAATTCCATCTCAGTCCTGCTTCCTGCATTAAACCCAAACTGACAACAGGCACATGTTGGACTGTTTTCAGTATTTGCCTCCATGAGTTTTGCTTTGGCTTATAGCTGTCTTCTTCTTTCTAGAAGTTGGGATACTTGGTTTCTAATCCTATTATGAAGGTTGCCAAGCAGATTATACATTGCATAACCTCTGGGGCACCATTTATGTGGATTATCAGGAATTGCCAGACAATTGACCTCAGAGAGGAAGGATAAGGCAGGTTAACAAGTGTGGATTCTGGACTCAGACAAATGTAGGCACAAATTCTGCATCTGACATTCAGTAGCTGGTTCATTCTAGAAAAAGTTAAATAAATCAGCATAGTGTAGTACTTGTGAACTGGAATGCTAGAGCCAGACTGCCTGGATTCAAATGAGGCAGTTTTGCTGTGTGACCTTGGGGAAGTTACTTGCTATTTTTGTGACTCAGTTTTCTCATTGTAATGGGAGATACAGAAGCCCACATTAAAGGCTTAGACAATTAAGTAAGTTATAAGGAAATTATAATAGTACCTGACACAAAATAAACACTCAGTTAAATTTAGTGATATTACTGCTACTATAAGTAATTATATATTATATTATATATTTATATAATTATATATTATAATTATAATATCTATGTTATTATATATATTATATATGTTTAATATATACACTAAATTAATAATATATATTAATATAATATATTGTATATTGTATTAACTATATATTAATCTGTATAATTTATTCAATATTCAACAAGTATTTGAATATTCGACACCTACTATGTTCCAGGCATTGTGTTAGATGATGGTTGTACAGGTGTAGTAACAGATATAGTAAACAAGCAACTAGATGTAGTAAATTCAGTAAACTCAATATGCTGAGGATCAAATGAAATAATTTATATAATTCATATTGTAGTCAATACTCACTAAATTCTACATTATCATTATTATCAAATCTGTTATCTTATGTGGATCTCAGCTTTTTCCTTTCTAACTGAGAGGTTTGATCTGTCAGAGTATCCTAAACTTAGACACACATCAGAAATTCCTAGATACTCTTAAAAATTTCATATTCTCTTGTTTCATGCCTTGAAGTCCTAATTCAATAGGTGTATTATGCCTTATATTTCTGGTCACAAGTGACAATTTCAAAACTCGCTTTAGGCAGAACAAGGGAATTTATTCACACTGGAGACTGGGAGTTCAGAGATAGAATTTGCCTCAAGAATTAGCAAATATCAGAACTCTCCCTGATTCTCATTTTCCTTTATTGCAGATAGGCTTCTCCTAATTGATGGGAAATAGGGTTACCACCTTGTAGGAAATAGTTAACATTTTTTCAGTCAGGCACCCAAGGGGGATGAGATGCTTTGTATTTCATCCTCTGAGTCCAGTATCACAGGGAATGCTCCAAATGGGCCAGTTTGGAGCCTGGGCCTCTCTCGGGGCTGATCACCTCTAGGAAGCGTGTGTTACAGAATTGGTAGCCCTAGAACCACATGCAGTGAGGAAAGAGGAGTTTTCTGAAGAACTGAAGAAAGTCCTGTCCTGGCAGAAAAAAGAACAGTTGTTTATTGTTCTAGGTCTTAGGTGGGGGTCTAGGAATCTGAATTTTTATTTTTTTATCTTTTTATCATTAATGGCTTTTTTCCAGATTATTTTTACTGAAGTGGCATTGTATTAGAACATTATATAAATTTCAGTTGTGCATCATTAAAAATCAACATCTGTATATAATACTACATTAAGTTCACCACTAAAAGTCCAATTCTGTCCTTCACCATATCATTAACCCCTTTTACCTTATTAACCCACCCTATTACCCCCTGCTTTTCTGGTAATCACTAATTGATCTTACAGTCTAAAAGTTTAACTTTTGCTTTCTTTGTTTTCTCTGTATACACATATGAGTGAAATCATATGGTATTTGTCTTTTTTCATCTAGTTTCACTAAGCATAAAATCTTATAGGTTGTCAATCCAAGTTGTTGCAAATGGCAGGATTTCATCTTTTTAATAGCTGAATGGTATTCCATTGTGAATACATACCACATCTTCTTTATCCATTTGTTTACAGCTCTTGGCTATTGTAAATATTGCTGCACTAAACTTGGAGGTACATATTTCTCTCCAAATTAGTGTTTTTGTATTTTTTAGGTAAATACCCAGAAGTGGGATAACTGGACCATATGGAATTTCTATTTTTAATTTTTTTTGTGGACTTTCCATACTGCTTTCTATAATGGCTGCACCAATACACAATTTCACCAACAGTGTGCAAGGATTAAGAATCTGTATTTAAAAAAAAAAAAGAATCTGTATTTAAAGGAAAGCTCTTAAGTGATTTTGCCAGGATTTAGGATGCCCTGGGTTAGATAACAAAAGGTCCTTTCTAGCTCTAACACTGATTTTTTTTTTGTTGTTGTTTGTAAGGTCCAAGTTCTACAAATATAGCTGTACTAGAAAGAGCAGAAAGGAAAGAATAATGTGGGGCCTCAGAGGAAAGCAAAAGAAATGCTGACATGTTGGAAGGAGGTAAGTGGAGTTTTGTGTGCAGTGCAGCGGATAAGCTGGCAGAAGGGCATGCCCTTGCTTTAGTTTGGTTCTCCTGACAGTTGGACTCTTCTTGGCTGAAATTCAATCTCCTTTCAGGGCTGCCAGTAGGGCTCAGGTGGGCCTATTCAGAAAGCATGGTAGGTGCTATCAAAGGTTGACACACTTACAATCCAGTCTTGCAGGCGCTGCGGGAGGTGAGATGGAGGCACAAGTGCTCTTGAAATCATTTCACTGTATCCTGGGAGGCTCTTTCTCTCTACTGACTACAGGTGATGAGCCCAGAATGGATGAGCCCAGTTCCTTGATCTGGCCTCTGAAAATTTCTAGTTGCAGGAAGCCACAATGCCGTCAGTGAAGCAACGTGGCATCTTGTGGCTGTGGAAGCCCACTCTGCATTGTCAATTCAGATTCAGGGGAGAATAGGGTGGTTGTCAGACAGGATAGACTTGCTGGTTTCTGAGGCGGGGCCTTTCTGGGAAAGCCCCAGGTGTCCAGAGTTAGCACAGAGGTTCTTCCGGTCCTTGAACTATATCAGTCCTTCAAAGGAATTGCGCTCTAGAGGAAGAGCCCACTGCAACAGACGTCAAGAGTCTGATGGACAGACCCCTACTCTTTAATAACCAGAATGAATGTAGCTATAGACGTTGGAGTCCATAGGCACAAGGTATACTTCCCTGTTGGGAAAGAGTTAACATCAAATGTTCATTGGGCACACACAGTGTGCAGGTGGGTTAAATAAAGAACTAAAACCTGTTGTTATCCAAGGATCTTATAGGCTAACCTGGAAGATGGACATGGAAACAAACAAAAGCTACAGTGAGATGTTTAAGGAGGTAGCGTGGTGAGGGGAGAGGTCAGAGCATCAGCTGTGGTGTCAGCAGGACCTTGGTTTGCTGCACGTATTTGTGTGACTTTGGCTAAATTACTTGACCTCTCTGGTCTCAAGCCCTTGTTGGGAAAATTTGTCCCTGACTCATTAGGTTTTTATAGGGAGTGAATGAGATGACATGAATGAAATTTCTAGCACAGTGCCCAGCATAACAAGAATTCTTTAAATAAAATCTGTTACCATTGCTGTACTTTCCAGAGATCACAGGTGATAGGGGAGTGGGTGTTAGAGCTGGTGCATTAAATCTTCCAATAAATATATATTTGGTCACTTGCCTATTGCTAAGAATCATAGTGTGAAAAACAGACCCGATTGCTATTCTCATGAAGTTTACAGTCTGGTGGAAGAGATGGAAATTAAACAAGTCTGTCCTTATCCCTGATAAATCTGTGCTTGCACACTGTGATGAATGCTGAGAAGAGAATGGGATGCTGAGTGAGCATATAGCAGTGATAATTTCCTTAGATGGACAGGCCTATTTGGAAAAGGGACAGTTAAGGTGAGGGTAGAAAGATTATTTTGAGTTAATGATCTAGGGAGGGGAAGAACATTTAGATAGAGACAACTTATGTCGTGGCCTGAGGTGAGATGCAGTTTGGCACATTCTGGGGTGTGAAAGAAGGCCCAGTGAGACTGGAAGGAGAGGAAGGGATCCTCAGAGAGGAGCCTTAGAAGTTAGTGCTGCTCAGTCCATTCATCATATTTGCCTACTCTGTGGTCCCCTTATCTCTACATACTCTATGACCTGCATTGTTGGGGCTCCTGCCTTCCTGTTGGGTTCAGCACACATTCTGAGGTGAATGAGAAGACAGAAGAGAGACAGGTGGTCTTTCTTTGCCCTTCCTCCCTGCCTCAGCAGTTTGGTTCTAGCAGTGACTGAGGTCCTCTGGGGTCACTGCTGATAAGATGGCCCCCTTCCATGGCTCTAGCTCTAAAGTTTCCATCCCTGGCCTCTTCAGACTTTGGGGATAGAGGGCAATGTCTGACCAGTGTTCCCCCAAATGCTGCTAGTTTTCTGACCTTGCCTTCATTGCTGTGAAGTCTCCCTCTGTTATTTTCTGACCAGGTGAACTCTTGAGTGTACAGTGTTTACTGCTGCAACCCTGCCTGATGTCAGGATTTGTTACATAGAAGGATTGAGTGTCCAGTTAAGGATTTGACCTTTTTAGACTTTTAGCTGAAGAGCCGCCAGAGCTGCAGATATGCTACAGTTACTTCCTTGTTGCCCCATCTCCCAGATGGAGCTGGTTTGTTTGCTCCCTTTATAGAGAATGTCTTCATCACAAGCATTACGTCCAAGCCACAGTAGACACTTCTTCCTTCTCAAAACTCCCTGCTGTCTTACCTTTTGTGAATCCACAGTCTCCTTGTTCTTCTGCATGTCAGGCTCCTCAGAAACCTTTCATTCCTTTCTCTGGGTTGGAGACACGAGGGGTGATCTAGGGCTTCCTTCTTCCATCTCCACTGCCAATATCAACCACAACCATCTCTTGCTTAAACTACAACAAATAAATAGTTCAGGCAAGAGATGATTGTGCTTGTTCCACCAAGATATTTTCTAATCATACATTGGGCTATTTATTTCCTGTGCAAAATAGGCATAAAATGGCTTCCCTGGGCACTTAGAACCCAAATTGGACCAATCGGTGTCCATACCTGGTCCAGACAACTGCGGGCAGAAGGAAACACTGGTGCTGTGACCTTCCTGTGGGTTAGAACACAAGAGCTGGTTCTGAGAAAGAGGGTGGAGGTGGACCATGAACCTAACAGGTGATCCTAAATCTGTACTGAAGAGTGGCCGTACATTTTTTTTTGTATGAAGATGTTTTTTGCAGCATTTTTATGACAGAGAAGAACTGTCCATCAAGAGGGAATTGGTTAAATTAACTGGTTCATTATATAGCATACTATACACATAAATATTGATATAATTCTGCATGCACTAGAGAAACAAGACATATTAAATTAAAAAAGGTACGTTACAGTTATGTATTGTTTGACCTTATTTGTGTAAAATAATACAGCACTTCTTTTTTTACATTAAAAAAATGTAAGCTAGTCCAGCCAATCCTCCCTAAGTGTAAGTCTTTGTGGTATTGTGGTATTGATTGGATTTTTGTAGTATCTTGGACTTCTGCAAGTTACCCGGATCTGGTACATGATTTGTTTATCCACCACCCTCAGGTTAACTCTGCTACTCTCATTCTTTCTGCTGATTTGACTAGTTTCAGAACGCATTCTTTTCTTCTCCTTTTTTAGTGCTAAGTATCTGTTCCGTTGACACCTTGTTATTACAGAGTTTGGGTGTCATGAGTTCTTTTTTGCTTTGTTTGCAAGTGGTTTCCGACTGTGTAGTCTGTTCTTCCTGTGTGTTAGCACTGCTCTTGAATTATCCCTTGAGTCTATGATTTCTGGTGGGTGGCGTATAAATCTAAACCTGTTGGGCAGGTATGGCATTAGAATGTTCCCATCTTTGGTTATTCACCCTGAAAAGCTGTGGGTAATTGATCTGGCCTGCAATGCCCAAGATCTGACTGGTCCAAACTCCTATTGGGAGTGGAGGGAATACAGAAAAGGATATTATTATTATTATTATTATTATTATTATTATTATTTTAATACAGATTCAAACTATTTCCTCAAACTTTTTTCTTTAAAAATGGTAGTTTTTTTCAATTATAAAAGTAGAATATGCTTATACATACTCACATAACTACCTTTTGACCCATCATTTCAACTCCTAGCAAATCAATGTCAAAATTCTCATGCAAGAATATTTATAGTTGCTTTATTCACAATAGTCAAAATCTACCAACAAGCAAATGTCTATTGACAAGATGTGGATAAAACAATTGCCTTACATCATTTGGATGGATTATGACTCAGCAACACAAAGAAATGAACTACAAATATATGCAACATCCTGGATGAATCTCATGGCCAAAGTAGTGAATGAAAGAAGCCAGACACAAAATGGTAGATAATATTCTACAACAGGTGATTTTAGTCTAAGGTGAAGAAAATTAAAAATTGCCTGAGGTAGAAGGGGAAGTCTTAGGACAAGAGAATTAAACATAAAAGTGAAATACACTCATTTCAACAATTGAAACAGTCCAAACATGCAAAAAGAAAAGCTAATCCTTTCCCATTTATTTTCATCTCACTTTGGAAATCCTGTTAAAAGCTTCATAAGTATTTTCCCACACTGTCTCCAGCTACACAAATATAAACAAATCTATGCACACATGTATAGGTTTTGCTTTAGGATCATGCTCTACGTAGGCTTGCTTTTTAGAAATCTGCTTAGTAATAGACCATAGCTCTCCCTCCAGCTCAGTAAATATAGACTGAACTCATTCTTTTTTTTTTTTTGAACTCATTCTTTTTAACTCCGATCTAATGCCTTAATATGAATGTTTTTTTAAAATTTTCTTTTTTTAAGATTTATTTATTTATGCATACAAGCTGGGGTACAGGCCAAAGGCGTGGGGCGGTGAGAGGGTTCACCAGAGACAGAGTGGGGAGCAGAATAGGCAGATGGACGGAAATACACTGCTGAGGAGAGCAGCGGGTGAGGCAGGAGAGGTCTGCTGCACCATGTGGGAATTTCCCTGACCGGGTGTCGAACTCGCATGCCGCTGCAGACAGCTCCAGAGCGCAGCGCTTAACCGCTGCACCACCAGGGAGCCCCCTTTGTATAGCTTTCTTTACAGATTGAGTTTAGAATGGATTCTCAAAAGCTGGACAGGGAAGGATATGTGTGTCTTTGTAAGTATAATAGGATATTGTTAGATTGTATACAAAGAGATCGTAGCAGTTCTCATTATCACTAGCATCATATTGGAAAGCCCCTGTTGTCGTATCCTCACCAATACTCAGTGCTACTGCTCTTTTGAATTTTTGCCAATTGGACTGATAAAAATATATTGCCGTAATTTTAAAGTACTTCTGAGTAAACCTATGCTTTCCTACCATGTATCAAAGTCCCTTTTAACTTCTCTCCCATTTTTAGTCCTGTTTCTTTTTGGTCATTGTGACTAATGATCCTCAGAATGACACTTTCAAGATTACTTGGGGGGTGAAAGACAGGGCTGGAGGTGGGGGTGGGGGAAGCTATTCCCATGGTTGGTTGGTTGGTTGGTTTTCTGCTTCAGATATTCAGCCTAATCAGATGAAATGAGCCATACACCCAGAGATTTGAAAGGGAAGCTCTAGGTATGTAGGCCACTGCAGGGAGACCTAAAAAAGGAGCAGCTGGACCAGGAAGTAGATTCCTTAGCTGATTTGCCTCCACCTTGCTTCTCCAACCTGTTTTGCTCAGGCTTCTTGCTGCAGATGTTAATGGTTTGAGTTGAGTTAGAAGAGGAGAGGATGGGGAAGAAGCAAGAGCAAAGTTGGGAGGGAGCACAATGGACTATGATGGGTGCTTTGGTGTGGGTGTACTATGCTCACAATACCTGAAAAGGGGATCCATATTTCCAAATATAAACCACACTTTAAACCAACCTTCCTCGTCATAGTATCTGCTTACATTCATCCTGATGTCAACAGGAGTCTGATTTTTTTCATTTATTTATTTACCTGTTGCATCAGACAGGGTGAGGGTGACAGAACTGAGAACAGAACACAGAACTCAGAGGATCTGATTGAAAAGAATGAAACAAATGGAACTTTAGTGGAGGCAGGGTCAGGGTTAAGAGTATGAGTAAGGATGTTGAACACCTGGGACTGCTGGCAAGGAGGAGCCACTGCCTCCAGTTTCTGTATCCTGTCTGTGTGACAAACTGTCCCCAAATGTAGTCACTTTAAAAAAACTACCCACAGTTCTTTGTTTGAGCAGGGCTTGGGGAAAATGGTTCATTTCCTCTCTGTACTCGGAGTAGTCTGGAACTGGATGAAGACCCAGAATGGGTTCCCTCTCCTGTCTAGTGCCTCTGCTGAGGTGACTGGGCTGGTGAGGGCAGATTGGGTTGTCTCTCTTTTCTGCATGTGGGCTTTCCCTTGATCTTAGTAGATGGCTGGACCCTAGGAAATTTCAGTGGATGTTGCCATATCCCTTAAGGACTTGTCCCAGAACTGAAAGAGCACCACATTTCTTTCGGTCAAAGCAAGACATGAGGCAAGTTTAGATTCAAAGGCAGTGAAATAGATACTACCTTTTAAAGGGAGGAACAGTATGTGTATATAGGGTTGAATTGAATCCTGTGTAGCCCTCTGCAGATAATCACTCTCACATTCCTCAGTATGAACAGACAAAGGGAGAAAATAGAATTACCAGTGAGATCTGGAGCTGTGGTGGAATGTGTGTCTTGCAGTAGATATGTTTATGAAATTGACTGCCAGAACTGTAAGGTGAAGGCAGGGAGGAAATACAGAAGAAATACCCTGATCACCTTCCTAGTGCTTGATTTCTCTCCATACAAGGGCACCCAGATGATGCAATTCACAGAAGTCAATCCTTTCCAGGACACAGAGCAAGTCAGAAAAGGTCACCAAGTGCATGGGGATAAATGGGCAATTGAAGAAGAGCCAGCATTTAAAATTTTTTTATTATCTGTTATACTAGAATATGTTTCATCAAGACAGAGGAACTTTCATTCTGATCACAACTAACTCCTCGAGTCTAGCAAGTATGGCAGGTCGCAGGTACTCAGTAAAATGTATTGGATTGAATTGAGGTCACTTATCTGAGAACCTCTCATAAACTTGACTTTCCTTCTTTGTGATATTGCTGAGAAAACACCTGAAAGATGGTAAGATCTGGTCTTGCTTAATGACAAGACCAGTTTAGTCCTAAGGCCGAAATTTCCTTTTAGGACAACTTTGTATATATAGCATGACTGTAAACTCCCTAGATTGATGCAGAGTACTACCAGAATACTCTGATCATAGGGCCTCCCCGGTGGCGCATCGGTTAAGCGCTGCGCTATGGAGCTGTCGGCAGCAGTGACGCGAGTTCGACGCCCGGCCAGGGAGAATCCCACATGGTGCGGCAGACCTCTCCTGCCTCGCCCGCTGCTCCCTCAGCAGTGTATTTCTGATCTGCCTGTTCTGCTACCCGCTCTGCCTCTGGTGAACCCTCTCGCCACCCCACACCTCTGGTCTGTACCCCAGCTTGTATGCATAAATAAAAAAAAAAAAAAAAAAAAAGAATACTCTGATCATAGCAGCCAGTGGTTCCCTCATGATGGACTTAGGAGCTCTGAAGGAAGTGATTTATTTTCCTTACTATACCACCATGAGAAGGTGAAAATTATTCTTTATTTCTTATTGAAATATTATTCACATAACATCATATTTATTCTTTTAAAATGTGAATTTCATGATTTTTAGAATATTCGCATTATGCAACCACTCCAAAGTCTAATTCTAGACCATTATCATCATCCCCCCTCGGAACCTGTATCCATTGCCTTCTCCATCTCCTCCCAGCCCCTGGCAATCACTAATGTGCTTTTTGTCTCCATGGATTTGCCTATGTGGACATTTCCTATAAGTGGAATTAACAAGTGGTTTTTTGTATCTGGCTCCTTTTGTGGCTGGCATGAAGTTTTTAAGGTTCATCCATGTTGTAGCATGTATTTGAACTTCATTTCCCTTTTACAGCAAAGTATTATTCTATCCTATAGATAGACTATCGGTTGCCTATCCATGAATCAGTTGATTTGCATTTGATTGGCGTACATTCTTTCTACTTTTGAGGAGCTTTTGAAACAGGAGCAGTCAGGGCAGGAGGACTATGGATGCCGGAATGGTTGGAATGCCCGCCCGGATTCTAAAGAGCTGCCAAAAGTTCTAAAAGTCTAAAAGGCCAAAAACCAAAGCCAAGGGCTATGGAAATATAATACCTAAACAGTAGGGGCCTATGGACTAAAACTGAACAAAGGACAGTGCCCGATAGAGGACAGGTCACAGTCTGTGGGTTCTTACCTGCATACACAATTTCAAGAGACCTCAGGCTCCAGGAACAACCACCATGGGGTTTATTTTACAAACGGGAAACAAAGAGCTTACTATATTCACAATTGGCCAGCTGTCTTATCTCAGATTCACCAGAAGTACAGATGTCAGTACAGAAGTACAGATATAAGTACAGATGTCACCTGTCAGCAGAACTGAACAGCATTTGCCAGTAATGATGGTCACCACTGGTCACCAAGAGTGCTGGACAGCATTGTCCAGTAGTCATGGTCATTGCTGGTTCCCCAGAGGCAGTGTCAGAGATACCAAGTGTTAACAGCTCGTGGTGAGTTGTTGTACTACACCAATAACAAACAGCTCTTTGTGATACCAGGCCTGGAGCCTTTGGTGTTCCTTTCAGGCAATGTCAGAGAAAGGACTAGAGGTCCAGTATCCGACAGAGGTCTTCAGCTTCTCTTCCTTCCTCGTATGTTGGATGGTTCTTCTCTTCTTCTTTTTTCTTTCCAGGTCAGCTTCTTACCCTTTTTCTTTCTTTTGAGGCCAGGAACAGAGTCTTCTCCTGCTTTCTTAGTAAGATAGAGCAGTGTCCCTCAGCGCCCTCATTCCTGGCTTGTGTCCTCTCTCAGGATGCCCCACCTACAAGTCAGATTGGACCATTTTTACAGTTCTATGACTGATTGGACTATTTAGTACCAATCAGCTCATACCTTGCATGTGATTGGTCCATTTTATGATTGAGGAAGTATGAGGAAGTATCCATTTTGTGATTGAGGAAGTACCCACCAGAACCCACCTGTGGTGGAGCAGCAGGGTGAGAGACCACCACTGCTGCTGGTGGATCCCACTGCTGCTGAGGTGGCTCAGTTCCAGTATCACTTTAATAGTCCTGGTGAACATTTATGTATAAACTATTGTGTGAAGACTTTTTAAAAATTCTCTTGAGCATATACCTAGGCATGGAAATTCTGGGTTACACAGTAATTCCTTCTAGCAAATTATGAGTGTTTCAATTTCAGTACAGCCTTGATTAGAGCCGTCCTAGAGAGTGTGAAGTGATATCTCCTTGTCGTTTTGATTAATATTTCCCTGATGGCTAAGAGATTAAATATCTTTTTGTTATTTATATCTTTTACATTTGTATTTCCCTTGGGTAACCCACCACCAATTCACCTGTGATCCTTCTCCGTGGCCCCTTGTGTCCTTTTCTACACCATGTTGTGCCTTTATCCTCCCCCTGCCCCCACCCCCCCCAAGTGTCCCTCTCCTATTTGGTTTCCCTATAGTCCTGTTTTAAGTGAAACCATTTGATATTTTTCTCTTTCTGGCTTGTTTTGCTGAGTATGATCCCTTCTAATTCCATCCATGTCTCTGCAAATTGCATGTGTTTATCTTCTTTGAATGCCGAATAGTATTCCATTGTGTATATGTACCACATCTTCTTGATCCAATCATCTATTTTTCGACATCTGGGTTGCTTCTATACCTTTGCTATTGTGAACAGTGCCGCAATGAACATATGGGTGTATGTATCATTTTAGATTAGTGTTTTTGTGTTCTTTGGGTAGATTCCCAAAAGTGGTATTGCTGGGTCGTATGGAAGCTCCATGTTGAGCAGTTTGAGGAATTGCCATACAGCTTTCCATAGTGGTTGGACCAGTTTGCATTCCCACCAGCAGTGTAGAAGAGTTCCTTTTTCTCCACATCCGTTCCAGCATTTGTTATTGCCTATATTTTTAATGTGTGCCATCCTCACAGGTGTGAGGTGGTATCTCATTGTGGTTTTGATTTGCATTTCCTTGATTATAAGTGATGTTGAACATTTTTTCATGTATCTGTTGGCCATTTGCTTTTCTTCTTTGGAGAAGCGCCTTTTTAGCTCTTCTGCCTATTTTTTGACTGGGTTATTGGCTTTGTTTTTGTTGAGTTGTGTGAGTTCTTGTAAATTTTTGTTATCAGTCCTTTATCGGATGTATTGTATGCAAAGATCTTTTCCCAGTTGGTAGGGTGTCTGTTTGTTTTGGTTAATGTCTAAGAGATTAAATATCTTTTTATGTACTTATTTGCCATTTATTTATCTTCTTAGAGAAATGTCCATTTAAGCCTATTTAAGTCCTTTGCCCATGCTATAACTACATTACTTGTCTTTTTATTGTTGAGGTGTAAGTGTTCTTTATATATTCTGGCTATAAATCCATCTCAGATATATGATTTAGCAATATTTTGCCCATTCTGTGGGTTGACTTTTCACTTTCTTAATAGAGTCCTTTGAAGCACAAAAGTTTTTAATCTTGCTGAAGTCCAACTTATCTTTTGTTTTGGTACTTATATTTTTGGTGTTATTTTTAAGGTACTGTTGCTTAATCCAAGGTAATAAAGGATTGTCTCTCTTTTTTTTCTAGGAGTTTTGTAGTTTTTGATCTTAGATTCAAATCTTTGATCCATTTTTTATATAATGATATGAAGTAGGGACCTACCTTCATCACTTTGCATCCTGTTGTCCCAGCACTATTTGTTGAAGAGACTATTCTTTGCCCGTGAATTATTTTGGTACCATGTTAAAAAAACAATTGATGATAACTCTCTGAAATTATACATAATGTTAATAATAGTGATTAGAATTATTATTGACATGAAAATTCTTGTCTCTTCCCATTTTAGTACTTTTATTCCAAAGTACATTGCAGGATCCCAAACTTGTATTCTTGATTTAACCCAATACCAAATCTACCAAGGAGGGTGGTGGAGGAAAGGTAATGGTGTAAATCCTAGTCTAAGTTGAGACACTGGAGAACCAGTAGTGCTGATCGCTGAGGCCAGGAAAAGATGGATATTGAGTGAGAGAGGAAGAGAGGCATAGAAGGAGAGAGGGAGAGAGGGAGAAAGGCAGAAAGAGGGAGAGTGAAAGGGGGAGAGAGGGAGAGAGAGAATGAAGGAGGATGAGGAAGAGGGAGGGAGGGAAGTGGGGGGGAGAGGGACAGGGAAATCATTCTTCCTTCACCCTTTCTCTACCTTCTTTATTCTATTCAGACCCTCAAAGGATTGGATGGTGCTCACCCTCTTTGGGGAGGGCCATCTGCTTAACTCAGTTCACCAATTCAAATGCTAATCTGTTCTGGCAACATTCTCACAGACACCCAGAAATAGCATTTCATCAGCTATCTGGGCATCCTTTAGTTCAGTTGATACACATAATTAACCATCACAGGGATGAAATGAGTTTTAAGAGATGCCTATGGAACTGCACATTAGGGGGGAATAACTATGAAATTCTTCACAGATATAAAAAGGGCAAATGTCAATGCTTTGGCAAGAGTTGCCTAGGATGTCAGAAACCAAGCTTTGCTCTGTGATTAATTAGCTGGGTGACCTTGCCCAATCACTTGAACTCTCTGAATCTCAATTTCCTGGTCTACTGAATGTAGGTAATAATGCCAGGTCTAACCGGTATAAAAGTGCTTTGGAAAACTTGTTATTCTGGGCATTGCTTGCTTTCATTCTAAAAACTGCCTTTGAATTGTTTATAGTACCAATTATGCCTCTGCTTGGGGCCAACCCCAAGTAATGTTTACCATAATAAATCATTAACGTGAAATTTTGCTCCACTAATCTGGGTGAGGGCCAGGTCCTGGTACTTGGCTCAAAGAAAGTAGCCATGTAGTATTTAATAACAGCCAGGCTGCAGGGAACTCTCAGTAAATGCTTTTGGTGGTGGGGTAAAAATGTGACCAAAGCAGAACAACCGCAGTCATGTATTGATCACTTAGAATATAGAGGGAGAGTGTTTAAAAAAGGAGGTGAGGGTATTTCAGATGATCATAGATACATTGCTCACTTACCTCCCATTGCGGGCAGTTTGGGGGAGGAAGATGGTTGTTCAAGGGAACCCCATTTGATGGGAGGGGAACAGTGAACCAATTAAACAAACCATAGTAATCCAAAGCATGAATTCTACTGCAGAGAAAAATACATTTATGAATTATGAGACATTTTGTACTGGTTCTCTATATCCCTATGGGTTAATTTAGATTTAAGAATCTCACAATTCATGTTAATCTTTGGGAAATACAGATATCCAACAGTTACTTTAACCATAAACAGAATCTTTAACCATAATTTACTAAGTCAGAGAGTCACCAAAGAAAACCTGGAGTACCAATAACCCCCTTCCCAAGCCTATACCCTGACAAATCTCTGAGTGTTATTCTAGACTGAGTAGTGCAGAGTGTTGAGATTTTTCACCCATGGGGTACACATCACTTGATGTTGGGGAAGAGGGATGGCCCTGGGGCAAGAACAGCCCTTGTGAGGAACAGTGGAATTTTCCAGAGAGTGCTAAAGAGAAAGGTGTTGCTTTCTTATGAGAATATGAAGATTTAGAAACCAGATTAGGATCTGTGGGCGTCCACGAGGGAAATTCCCTTTGTGAAGGGTTGTAGTCTTTTAGATGTTTGTCCCTTTAGCCACAAAAAGTTGTACTGAGTGCATAGTTTTATACTATTTCACTCATGGCTGTACTTCCCTTTTACTTCTTTTAACCCTCAGTACACAGCTACTTACCAGCTGTGTCAGTTAAACGGGCCTAACACTTAGCTCAAGATGAGGATGAAAGGAATTAGTACACGTTCATCACTGTGCTGACTCAGGTGAGTCACGTCTGGACGCACAAGTGCTCAGTCCATGTTAACGTTGCGGTGACTGTCAAGACCGCACCTGCTTCTTCTCTTCCTCTTCTTAAGACCTTTCAGATATGTCAGACATCAGAGCCACTTGCATTTTCGGAAGCTCCCTTATTAAAAAATAAGGATATTACAAAAAAAGATTGCAAAACACCGTAGTATGCTTTAAACAGAATTACATGTAACAACTTAGTGTTTCGCCATCCACACAGTAACAAATTCCAAAAAAGCGCTGCTCTTTACTGGTTCAGGGAGATATAGGATTGAGCCCAATGCTGAAAGATGAACATCAGTATCCTGTGTGCCTGTCTTTCTATCTTTATGTAGAACCTAGTTTGGAAATTACTTTAAACACTAATTTTAATCCTTTTGTGAACTTGGGGCTGGACAAAAAGGCCCTATGTACTGCTTACTCCCTCAGTTCTTTGTATTCAAGTTGGATTCACAGAGGGAAGTAAGGGCCCTCTCTCACACACCCCCTCTCACCACTTTTGCAGAAATAGAGTTGGCTAATGAAGGAACAGTGTAAAAAGGACCATTCTAGAAGGGACAAATCACTAATGCCCAATTCCACCTCAGCATTTTCCCTAAAAATCTAGGAGAAGAAACTTGGTCAATCTATTCTTCATCCTCTGCTCTGCTCTTAGCAGACGGTAGAGAATGCACATGTGTTTTCCCACTGTTTCCTTCATATTTTCATATTTTCACGGTGTCATAGTTCAACATATGTCTTCAAAGGAAAAGGAGGTTTGTTATTAACTTCTGTAGGCGTGACCCTGCAGAAGTGGCTGCAAGGCCTTCTGTTGGATCAGGACCGGGTTAAGTACTTTTTTGCATTCTGTTTTAGTTAAGAGCATTAATGGCAATAAAGAAAGGTAAGCTCTTTAAACACAAAGTGAGCAAACCCAAAGGTCTATTTCCAGATTGAAGTTACTGTCTCTTGACTCTGGTTTTCACCATTTTTTTTTTTTTTCGTTGTTTGGACCCCAGAGGCAGAGCAGGGTCATGGGAAGGGCACATAAGTTGTGGACCATAGTGCTGATGCTGGTTTATCTTCAGTCCTTACCCGCTTGTGGTTTCAGGTATCTTTGAACCTTAGAGTTCCTATTTGTAAAATGACCCTATTTCCTCTGTACTCCAGCAATGTTACAAAGACAAAAGGCAGCAGCCATTTGTGAGTGTACATATAGTTGTTGCCTGGTGCCTGTTCTGCAATCATAGGTGCCCTCCCCAGGGTTTTTTCAAGGGGCATTTCCATGGTGCTCCCTAGTACCTTAGTCTGCCCTGTTTTCATCTCACTCATTTTGCTCTTGCCCGTTGGGATGCATGGCACAGACCACCCATTCACTCTTTCATTCATTTGTTTATTAGCTGTTTATTATGGAAAACTTCAAACATATCCTGAAGTAGAGAGGCTGGTAAGATAAATCTCAGTATTCATCACCCAGCTATGTTCATTAACTCATATCCACTCTTGCTTCCCCTGTATTCTCTCTGCCTCCTTCCCTATTAGATTCTTTTAAAACAAACCCCTAATGTCATATTGACCATCGTAAATACTTCAATATGTATCTCTAAAGGACAAAGATCACTTTAGAAAACCTACTCATTATTGTATTTTGTTTCTATTTCTTAGGGATTGCTTTTATGTTTACTTTAATAAGTTAATAATTTAAACACTTGCGTGACTGAAAGTCAAATCTATCAAAGCAAGTTATATTCGGAAATCTAATTCCTCACTTGATCCCCTTTACCCTTTTTCTTTCCTCCCCAATATAGTGCTCTATTTTAAATATATACAAGGATTATGTGTGTGGGATGTCTGTATATACATCTACATGTACACACATACCTACACACACCTACATTTAATGAATATATAAGCTTTTATGTATTTATTACAGGAGCTTATTAAAATAACTCTTCTCTGCCTTGCTTTCTCACTCATTGTTATACCTTGGAGATCACATCATAGCATTTTTACAACTCAGAGAACATACTTGAAGGCATGTGCTATTGTTTATCTACTGACATTTAGGTTATTTCCAGGCTATTGCTATTCCAAACAATGGTAGTTTATACTTAGCACAGTATGCATGTAACTTTTCATATTTCTGTAAGTGTATTCTTTGGGTAGATACTTGAAATTAATTGGGGCTTTGAGCCAAAGAGAAAATGAAAATGAAAATTTTGTAGATGTCGCCATTTTCCTCTCTAATCTACCATTGGCTTCTTCACCATCAAGAAATGAAAAGATAGCGCTTCCCTGGTGGCGCAACGGGTTAAGTGCAGCACTGTGAAGCTATCCAGAGCCATTGCAACATGAGTTCGATACCAGGCCAGGGATATTCCCACATGGCGCGGCAGACCCCTCCTGCCTTGCCCACTGCTCCCCTCAGCAGTGTACTTCAGTCGATCTGCCTGTTTTGCTCCCCACTCTTGTCTATGGTGAATCCTCTCACCACCCTACGCCTCTGGCCTACACCCCAACTTGTATGCATAAATAAATAAATCTATAAAAAAATTTTAAAAAAATGAAAGGACACTTTCCTCCCCCTGTCATCAACCTTTTGGACTTCTTGCTAACCTGACAGGTGGGAAGTGGTATCTCAGCATTGTTTCAGTACACATTTCTCTCATGATAAGCGAGATAGGATATCACTTCCGATGTTTAAGTCTTTTGCATTTCTTTTCTTTCTTTTTTTTTTTTAAATGAAAGGAGAATTCTTTCTGTTTCCTTCCCTTTCATGATCTCCTGTACTTTCCAGGACCCTAGTGCTCCCCCATCCAGCCTCAGGTCTTTTGGTACTGTATAGTCCTGCAATTCCTGCACTGCTCTTGTGTCAGGGCCAAGTGGTGGCAGGCAGTGAAAGAGAAAAAAACAAAAGATGGTTTCCAGTCTTTTTGGGACCACAGCCCCTCCAATGGGAAGAAGACTTTCCCTCCTCAGAATGTTAGGCTTGTGGACCTGGCTGCTCTCCCACTCTTTCCCAAGTTGCGTTGGGATTTCTTGGGGCTGATGTATGAGAGAACAGAGAAAACCCCCCAAAGAATTTATCTATTCTGCCTTAGAATTAGGAGTTACCCTTCTGTCTCCTGAGATCAGAGGTAGAGGGCTTCTGCATCTCCTTTTTTCTGGGCTCAGTGCCCAGCTCTGGATGTCCCCAGGTTGGGGACACAAGAAAATAAGAGCAATTTACAGCTTGTTTGGCGGTACTTCAAATTCTGGTCTTCTCCAGCTTACCTTCTCCTGTTTTAAATTAGACCATTCTGTGCTCTCCACACATCTACTTGGAGAAAATAAGGAAATGTGCTTACTCCATCTTACCTAGAACTGGAATGAATCCCTGCCTCAGGGATTTTCATGTATTTTCTTACTTATTTGAACTATCTTTTCACTTCAAGCAATAATTGACCAGTTCCTACTCCTATTTCAGGTTTTAGTTCAATATCACTTGCTCAGAACAGTGCTTCCTGACCACTGTCTCTTAAGTAGCCTCTTCAAAACCCAGATTACCTTCACCACCTTTCTCTATTATATTGCCTTCATAGTGTTATGGAACAGTGGGGTCTCTGCTTTACATGCATAGATCAGATAATGATATAGATATTTGAAAAGAGAAGTCAGCTTTATTTGTAAATTGATTGGCAAAGCAGGTAGGAGATAAATCTATCTCCCAGATTAAGAAAGGAAATAAGGTTATATAGGTTTTGGAGACTAGGACTGAGAACAAAGGAATTAAATTTTATTGGCTGAAAGCCAGTTGGGGCAAAGAAGTGTAGACTTGACTAAAGTTCATTTGCTAGTTATGGGTCAGTTCATATATGAAATATGAAGAGACTTTTCTTTAAATAACTGGAGTTTTGAGTTTCTGTTAGTGTGCCACCGCCCTGCACTTCCCCAAAGTTCCTCCCTTCTTTGGGTTCTCAGTTTCCAACCAGCCTAGGAGCTCAGCTCAAGGTTGTCCATAAGCCTTAAGCTTTGCTGTGTCTGTCAGAACAAGTCTCTGAAAAAGAGTTTAGTTTTTTTTTTCCTTTGTATTTCAGGGTCTGAGACCATTTAACCCTTTAGCCTGGGTTTCAATAACATTTATAATGACTGACATTATCTAGTTTATGTTTCCTTGTTGCTTGTCTGTTTCACTTCCACCATGTGGATGCAGAGACCTATTTTGCTAATTACCTTCTCACCTGAATTTAGAACATTCACTTGTAGAAATTGCTCAGTAAATAGGTGTTGAATAAAGGAATGCAAAGGAATTAGCAGAGTTTGGGTAAAATAGTATTTGCTGAATGATGGCCTGAGGGAGGTAATATCACTACCAGACATAACTTGGTGGCCATTAGGTTTAGGAGCACGGCTGAAGACTGCTTGTCCTGACTTTGCTGAGAACTTGCTCTGCAATGCTAGAAGAGTCCCTTTGTCTCTCCAGGCCTTAATTTTCTATTTGAGAAATACTGGAATGATATTCATCAAACACAAACGTCCTTTCAACTTCAACATCTTAGCATTTAAGTCATTTAAGTTGACTTAAATATTTAAGTCAACAGCCCGAGTTCTAAGTTTACTTATGTGATCCAAAAGGCTCAGTTATAACTGAAGAACTTGGCTCTCTGCAATATGAAATCTTTTGGCAAAAACGTGAATGAGATCATTATGGGAAACAGAGGTCTCCTTGGGTTCCAACATGGAAATGACCTGCTTGAACCTGGCCGGATACATATATAGTATTCATTTTTTTCTTTTTATTGAGGGAACATCACTTGATAATACTATAGATTTCAGGTGTACAATTTCTTACCTCAGCAACCAAATATACATCTATTTTAACAATTATCTTTTTTTTCCTCCAGTTTCACATACAACATCTCCAAATATAAAGTCCCACTCCTATACTACATTATCATTTTGAATTTGGACATTGTTAAGAGTTTCCTTACCCACATCCCCCATATACACAGCACACAAGGAAATTCTCCAAACTTGTGGTAAAACCAGCCTGTCTCCTTCCTGTACATTCTCCTAGCACTGACCCTCTTGTTTAGTTTGGATTAATAGAATCACACTTCCCCTCCCACTGTGGTAAGTGTGGACACAGATTCCCTCACTTTCAGCAGCAGATATCCTGGACTCTCCACTTTGACTTGAATATTTTGGTTTCCCTCGAGTTCCTTGGGAGACTGGATTTGGGAGACCTCAGGCCAAATTCTAATGTGTTGAGGTCTTGGAAGTTTACACCAGGAACATTGTTCTGTGGGTGTAAAAGGGTTGTTTTGCTATATAGATGTCTTTCTAGTGTTGGTGGGTGAATCATATTCCATTTACTTGCCACAACAGAATGAATCGCCTTTTCAGCGAAGTCTGAAAAGAGGACCTATTTTCTTTCTTTTTCCAGTTTCTTTCATGTTTTCTTTTATTTGTTGGGTCTTTTTTTTTAATATATATTTTTATTGTTATTTATGACTTTTACATTTTGTACTCCCCTTGGGTAGCCCACCACCAATTCACCCGTGATCCATCTCCATGGTCCCTTGTGTTCTTTTCTATTCCATTTTGTGCGCTTTTCCTTCCCTCCCCCCGCCTCCTCCCCCATTGTCTCTCTCCTATTTGGTTTCCTTATAGTCCTGTTATAAGTCAAACCATTCGATATTTTTCTCTTTCTTTCTGGCTTATTTCACTGAGTATGATCCCCTCTAATTCCATCCATGTCGCTGCAAATTGCATGTGTTTATCTTCTTTGAATGCTGACTAGTATTTCATTGTGTATATGTACAACATCTTCTTGATCCAATCATCTATTTTTGGACATCTGGGTTGCTTCCATACCTTTGCTATTGTGAACAGTGCCGCAATGAACATACAGGTGTATGTATCCTTTCGGATTAGTGTTTTTGTGTCCTTTGGGTAAATTCCCAAAAGTGGTATTGCTGGGTCGTATGGAGCTCCATGTTTAGCAGTTTGAGGAATAACCATATAGCTTTCCATAGTGGTTGGACCAGTTCACATTCCCACCAGCAGTGTAGAAGAGTTCCTTTTTCTCCACATCCTTTCCAGCATTTGTTGTTGCCTGTATTTTTTTTGTGATATATATTTTTATTGTTATTTATGTCTTTTACATTTTGTATTCCCCTTGGGTAGCCCACCACCAATTCACCCGTGATCCATCTCCATGGTCCCCTGTATTCTCCTCTCTTCCATTTTGTGCCCTTATCCTCCCCTCCCTCCGCCTCCCTCCTCCCCCCCACCCCCACTGATTGTCTCTCTCCCACCCGGCCTCCCTATAGTCCTGTTATAAGTGAAACCATTCGATATTTTTCCTCTTTCTTTCTGGCTTATTTCACTGAGTATGGTCCCCTCTAATTCCATCCAGGTCGCTGCATATTGCATGTGTTTATCTTCTTTCCATGCTGAATAGTATTCCATTGTGTATATGTACCACATCTTCTTGATCCAATCATCTATTTTTGGACATCTGGGTTGCTTCCATACCTTTGCTATTGTGAATAGTGCCGCAATGAACATACGGGTGCATGTATCCTTTCGGATTAGTGTTTTTGTATCCTGTGGGTAAATTCCCAAAAGTGGGATTGCTGGGTCGTATGGAAGCTCCATGTTTAGCAGTTTGAGGAATCGCCATACAGCTTTCCATAGTGGTTGGACCAGTTCACATTCCCACCAGCAGTGTAGAGGAGTTCCTTTTTTTCCACATCCTTTCCAGCATTTGTTGTTGCCTGTATTTTTAATGTGTGCCATCCTCACAGGTGTGAGGTGGTATCTCATAGTGGTTTTGATTTGCATTTCCTTGATTATAAGTGATGTAGAGCATTTTTTCATGTATCTGTTGGCCATTTGCTTTTCTTCTTTGGAGAAGTGCCTTTTGAGCTCTTCTGCCCATTTTTTGATTGGGTTATTGGCTTTGTTTTAGTTGAGTTGTGTGAGTTCCTTGTAAATTTTTATTATCAGTCCTTTATCAGATGTATTGTGTGCAAAGATCTTTTCCCAGTTGGTAGGGTGTCTGCTGGTTTTGGTTAATGTCTCTTTTGCTGTACAGAAGCTTTTTATTTTGATGTAATCCCATCTGTTTATATTGTCTTTCACTTCCTTCCCTTTGAGGGATGTGTCTTTCAAGATTTTGCTGAGATGTATGTCATGTAGAGTTTTGCCTATATTTTCTTCTATACATTTTATGGCTTCAGGTCTTACATCCAGGTCTTTTATCCATTTTGAGTTGACTTTTGTGCAGGGTGTGAGGTAGTAGTCTAGCTTCATTTTTTCACATGTGGCTGTCCAGTTTTCCCAGCACCATTTATTGAATAGATTATCCTTGTTCCACTGCATTTTTTTTTGCTCCTTTGTCAAAGATTAGTTGTTCATTATATATATGGCTTTAATTCTGGGTATTCTATTCGGTTCCATTGGTCTTTCTGTCTGTTTTTGTTCCAGTACCATGCTGTTTTAATTATTATGGCTTTGTAATATAGTTTGAAATCAGGGAGTGAAATTCCTCCGTTTTCTTTCTTTTTGGTTAGGAGGGCTTTAGCTATGCGAGGTTTTTTGTGGTTCCATATGAATTTCATCAGTAGTCGATCTATTTCTTTGAAGAATGTCATTGAGATTTTTATTGGAATAGCGTTGAATCTGTAAATTGCTTTTGGTAGGATTGCCATTTTGATAATGTTGATTCTTCCAATCCATGAGCGGGGGATGCCTTTCCATCTTCTTGTGTCTTCTTCTATTTCTTTCAACAGAGTTTTGTTGTTTTCTTTGTATAAGTCCTTTATGTCTTTTGATAGATTTATTCCCAGATATTTGAATCTTTTGGTTTCGATTTTGAAGGGGATGGATTTCTTAATTTCTTCTTCTTCAGATTGGGTGTTTGCATATAGGAAGGCTACTGATTTTTGTGCATTGATTTTGTATCCTGCTACTGTACTGAACTGGTCTATTATTTTGAGTAGTTTTTCCTATGGATTTTTTAGGGTTTTGTATATATATTATCATATCATCTGCAAATAGAGACAGTTTAATTTCTTCTTTTCCTATTTGAATCCCTTGAATGTCTTTCTCTTGTCTAATTGCTCTGGTTAGGACTTCCAGTATTATATTGAAAAGTAATGGTAGAGTGGACATCCTTGCCTTGTTCCTGATCTTAGGGGAAAGGCCTTCAGCTTCTCACCGTTGAGGATAATATTGGCCGTGGGTTTCTCATATACGGCTTTTATTATATTGAGCTGTGTTCCTTCTATCCCAAGTTTTTCAAGGGTTTTTATCATAAATGGGTGTTGCACTTTGTCAAATGCTTTCTCAGCGTCTATTGATATGATCATATGGTCTTTATTTTTCTTTTTGTTGATGTGTTGGATTACATTGATTGATTTCGGATGTTGAACCATCCTTGTGTCCCTGGAATAAATCCCACTTGGTCGTGGTGTATTATCTTATGGATGCATTGTTGGATCCTATTGGCCAAGATTTTGTTGAATATTTTTGCATCAGTATTCATTAGGGAGATTGGTCTATAGTTTTCTTTTTTTGTATTGTCTTTGTCTGGTTTTGGTATTAGAGTAATATTTGCTTCATAGAATGTGTTTGGT
>PVIJ01015632.1:0-35708 GCA_004024925.1 Scalopus aquaticus
AAACTTAGGCCCCACTACCCAAATGGGCCACTGCGGCCCGAGAGCACCTGCAAAGAGCTGATAAGGGCCCCCCGCCCCTGGTTATTTTTTTCCCCACCCTGCGGGGCGCGACTGCACAGACCCCTGCCTGGGATCTGTGAAACTCGCCTGGGAGTTGCTAATAAAGGCCTCTTTATCTTACATTCCTCTCTGCTTCGTTGCCTTTTTCTATCGCTCAACCTTACACAAGTGTTCTCTATTCTTCTGTTTTTTTCCCTAATAAACCTGCTCTTTAAATATAACTAACATCTCTGTTGCGGAGAAACTCGCCTGAGAAACTCACCGTGTGCCACTAAAAGAGGAGTTCTGGTGAAATCTTTCCCAGAGTGAACCCATGAACTCCACTCTCCATCAACTCCAAAAATCGACATCACCACCACTGAGGATGCAGAGCTCCTCTCCTGAACAACAGGCCACGCTCCCAAGGTGACGTCTTCCTGCCACTGTGGACCTGGAGCATGAGGCAGCCAGACCATAGACCAGGTTTCAACTCACGGAAACAACAGAAGACACAATAGGAGATGCTCCCCCGAACTGCCAAGATGCCCCAGCGCAGCACTAGACAAGCAGCACTCAAAACAGCAGCTGCAGCGGCTGAACCGCCTGACAAACAGCCACACTCAAAAAGCAGCTCAATGAGGCACCCGGCTCTGGGTCTTCACCTTCCCTGCCAGGCAGCAGCAAAACCAGGAACAGTTTACCACTCAGCCACCTGCAAAGCCTCCAAACTTTTCCTCTCTGAGGTTAGCTGCTGGAGGGCTCTCCATGTTCATCAGAGGCCCACAACAGCCTTCTGGAAGATCCTTGAGTTGGGGGCAGAAATCATTAACCCCGGACTCTGAAGATCCAAAAAGATCCGAATGCTCAAATGCTGAACACCAAATTCTTGGGGCTGCTTCCGCAGTCCCTTTTTTTTTTTTCTTATCAGACTCCACCCCAAAATGCGATACTTTGCTAGCATTTTCCCTGGGGCTATCTATCCTCACCAGCAACGCCCTCCAGGAAGCACCACCTGTAACAGACTGACTTCAGCCACCAGTTACAGGTGTGGGTAACTTTGGGTGCTTGATTCGGAAACTTTATTCTTTCTCTTCTCTCTATTGAACACTAATTGTATTAAAATTTCTTTCCATTGAAGAGCTTACCCACTAGAGTATGTTTTGTCTTGAAGCAGGGATAGCTGTAGCGCCAGCAAAGCACAGAGCAGGTTTTCTATGATCCGGGCAGACTGGTAAAGGAGTCCTGGAGCCCTCAGTGGCTTTTCAGGCTTTTAATTATCTTTTGGCCCCATTTGTAGTGAGGCAACCAGGTGCAGGGCAGATAGGTATCCTGGGGGTCGGGCAGCTGGGAGGCCTCCTAGCCTCCTGCGAACCTCTACTCTTTCGGAACATTCTGGCATTCTCTCCTGGTCTCTCTGCTAGTCTCTACTGCACTCTGCTGCCGCCTTTAAATGCTCAGTTTCAGGCTCAGGTGCGAACACTCACACAAGCCCACACCACACTCCACATGGTACCATCAGGCACGCGTGTAAGACCACAGATGTCAATCATAGATGTTAATGGAGGGAAGGTGGAAAAAAAAAAAAAACCTGATCACTTCCATTTACCCTACAATAGCAGATCCTATTTAGAGCAAGGCAGGTTTGGGGTTGGGGGTCTCAGGGTGCCCCTCATTCTGCCCTATAATAGACTCAGGGGTCTTCCTGCTCAGTTTCTTTGCCCCCCCAAAAGGTACAGGTCATCTAATTCTACCCCTCCTACCCCTTAAGATCTCTGTGGAACCCTAACTTTTTCAAAACATTACTCAACAACACACAGTATTACCAAACAGAAAGCATATGTAAATAAATTCAATTACCACTGTAGTGACAGGAAAACAAGAGGAGCAGGTTCTCTATGGAGCTGCGAAGACAGGTCAAAAGGAAAGGTGTTCAGGAGCCCTCAGTGGCTCTTTAGGCTTTTAATGGTCTCTTGTAGTGAGGCAACCAGGTACAGGACAGGAAACGAGGCCGGGGGGGCCTGGAGACTGGAAAGCCTCCCAGCCCCTGGCGAATGTTCCTCATTCTAGTCTCTCTGGAGGCGTCTTGTAGTCTCTGCTGCACCTCAAACAGTCCTCTGTTCCATACTTTATTTGCTGCTGCTGCTGCTGCTGCTGCTGCTGCTGCTGCTGCTGCTGCTGCTGCTGCTGCTGCTGCTGCTGCTGCTGCTTTATAGGCTTAGTATTGGCTCAGCTGTGCTCACTTACACACACCCACACCCTTCTCAGGTGCCGACCATCAGGCATGCGTGTAGGCCTGCAGAGGTCCATCATTGAGGGGAGGGCAGAAAAACCTGACAACTCTCTCATTTGCCCTAAAACCACATACCTTGAATTTCTTTAGAAGAACTCTAATTTCTTTAGAACTCTGAGGACAGTGAAGACCAGGGGAGGCCGTTGCCATAGGTCTCAGAGAAAAAAGATAAGCAGAGTGTTCATAAGACTTTCTGAGGGCTTATCTTGATCCACCTTGTCTAATTCCTCCTTTTCCTTTGTGTTTAAATTAGATATCACTTCTTAGTGGCCACCTCACCTGACCCCAAGCCAGAGGTTACAGTTTCCTCCCTATGGGCTTATATATTAGCTGGAGCTTTCCTAACTACAGTTTCCTAGTGCAAATGTTTGTTGCACTGTAATTGAAACAGTTGATCTTCCACTGCTCTGTGAGCTCCATATCAGCTGAAACTATACCCATCTTGTTTACCCCAGAACTCCCAGTGCCATCAATACGTGGAACATAGTAGTTGCTCTGATACTGTTGGATGAATGGATGTGTAAATGCATATATGTATGGGCGGATGGATGGATGAAAATAAGCAAAGAGAAATTCAGGGCAAGAAATGGAACTTACCAGCTGGAGCCCACCTGACAAATACCCTGAGACCATGTAGTGCTGTGAGGAATATTATTGGATATGTTGAATTGTGGCCCTGAAAAATTCATTTGTTGTAACTTATAAGCTTATAAACAATCTAAGTGCCCATCAACAGATGAGTGTGATGGAGGATAAGGATAGAAAAACTGGAAAGGTGGTGCCACAAGATCAGAAACCTGGCTCACCCAATGCTAACTATACAAACTAAGCTCCTCAAGCACCAGTGCCTAGACCACAAAACACAAGACCCAAGCAAGTATCAGACTGCTATAGGGAGTATCAAGAACACAGACCTGAGAGTGAAGATACGGAGAGTGAGGGCCATTATAAAAATCTGGCCCCTTTCAAATTCTACATAGTTTATTCAAAGTCAACAACAAACAAACCACTCCATAAAGGGATGAGCCCCTTCCAAATAGAAGAAGACTCTATCAGTGCAATCTCTGCAATGGCACAGGGCAGAAGCACTCCTTCGGCTCACTTGTGCCTATGCAGGTGCTTCTTTTCACCAACTCTCTCTCTTTGCAGGGCAGCAGCCTTCCTCCCTGCTGGGACCTGTACCATCCGGGGTCTTCTCTTCACTGACCTCCCTCAGCAGAGGCAGCTCTTTTCAAGGCCACCTGCCTGCAACCATGAAGGCCTCTCTCTTAGCAAACCTGTCCCTTTCTGGGTAGCCCTTTTTGCCCTTTTGTATCTATGCAATTGTCCTTTATTCTTCTCTCCCTTTTATAATAAACCTGCCCTTTTGGATATACCTATCAGTCTCTGTGTCATGGAGAAACTCGCCTGGGAACTCCTCCGGTGCTGGTAAAAGGGAAGCTCTGGTGAAACCTTTCCCAGAGTGAATTCAAGGACTCTCCTCTCTGAACCCAACAACTCCAAAAACGACATCAGTGGATAAATAAGATATGGTATATATACACAGTGGGATATTATTCAGCTATAAAAAAAAGATAAAATGCTGTCATTTGCAACAACATGGGTTAACCTAGAGTCTATCCCTGAGACTAGAGTCTATCCATTAATTTTCCATTAATACTAATTTCACTAGTATTACACTAGTGAAATGTCATATTGAGAAAGACAAACTGCGTGATTTCACTCATAAATGGAAGAAAAATAAACAAAGCATAAAAAACACAAATTCTTAGGCTATAAAAGCAAAATGGATATTAGCAGAAGGGAAGGGGAAAGAATAGGTAAATAAATCAGGTCAAAGGGGTCAACTGTATGTTGAAAAATGGAAACAATTTAGAATTTTAGCAGTACACGCAATGTAACAATGTAATCCGCAGAGAAAGGGGAAGTTCCAGGTTCCCTGCCCCACCATGCAAGGAAGGGTGGAGTTGGGCAGGGATGAGAAAACAGAAAAGACTGGGAGAAGGGCTGGGAAGAGGACATGAAGAGGAGACCTGGATGAGGCACATGGTACAGAGAGACAAGTCAAGAAGCCACACATGCTTCTTGGCCTCAAATTCATACCAGAGACTTTGGAGACGTGGAAGGAGACACTTGAAGATACAGAAATGGGCATGAGAGATCCGTGGGGAGGTTGACAATGGCAACCTTTATCTTGACTTGTGTTTTGATCTTGTTGTTTTCCTTCCAAATTTGCCTGACACCTTCAGCCTTTTTCCTATGGTTCCCCACCAGAAGGTACCTTAGACTTGTGGCAAGATTTTGGTCCTCAGCCGCCCTGCTGTAGGCTAACCCTATTTGGCTAGGCATTTACTCCTGAGGGAATGGGTAATGTTGGGTTTTTAACTGGAAACAACTTTAACTACATTCTTTCTCTTCTCTTTATTGCACACTATATTAAAAATGTTTTCCATTGAAGGTCTTACACACTAAGATTGCACTTATCTTTATGCAACAGATGGCAGAACCCCTTTAAAGCAGACAGGTTTGGGGGTCCTGGGGTGCCCCTCATTCTGCTCTGTAACAATAATATAGTATTTCTAATAATATAGTTCTTGTAGATGCTGACTTATAATGGTGCACACCTGAAATGTTATAATATTATAAAGCAATGTAACTTCAAAAAAAAATTTTTAAATAACTAATGAATGTAAGGTTAGGTTTACTGGGAGGTACCAACTACAGTTTATATCCATAATCCATAGGGGGAAAATGCCATTTACTGCCTAGTATCCACACCCCTTATCTTGGCAAATACTACTGCACCCTTCTCACCTAAGTGTTGTCAATGGATAGATAGATCATGGTCTCAACTCTAGTGATGGTCCTAAGCTTTAAAACAATCAACATAACCTGTCCCCAGTGACTGGTTCAATAAGACACACATAACTCAATCAGAGTCAATGAGCTGTCAGCAGCTCTGAATTGGGGCTTCTGGAAACAAGCTCAGCAGAGAGATTATAAGCACAAAATTTAGTTCCATATTGGGTTGGAGTCCTGATTACATGCTCATCTAGTTGAAATAATTGGGAGATAATACGTAACCTCTCGAGTTTCAGTTTTTTAATATGTAAGATAAATATAGGATTATAGTGTGGAGTATGTATGCTTATGCATATGTCTATACTGTTTAGAAAAACACCTGAGTTCAATGTTAATTCTTTGAGCATAGCAGATATTTCACAATCTGTACATACTTCAAATAAATTGATACCAGGCAGTGAGGGGCACTAAAACTGGCCAAGGACACTGCCCAAATAGATTATTGGTCACTGTCTGAGTTCTTCGCCTGAGTGCACAATTACAAGACTATTCAGGTTCAGGGAACAACAATAATGGGATTTATTTTACAAATGAGGAAAAGCAAAGAGTCACTGAGACCCCTAATGGCTGCTAAACTCACCTGAGGTAGTGTCCAGTGTTTTGAAGTCCTAAACAAATGGTGTCTAAGATGGTGTGTTTCTGCAACTAAGACCCAGGAACACGTGGCAGTCAGACATTAGGCCAGGACCCAAAGCATGAAGACAGCAAGAAACACAACAGGAGCTGCTCACCACAGCTGCCTAGATGAGTCAACCCAGCACCAGAAAATCGACACTGAAAACTGCAACTGCAGCAGTCGAACAACCACTGAACAACTGGCACACGTCCCCCACACACACATCTCAGCCAGGCACCTGGCTCTGGGTCTTCGCCTTCCCTTCCAGGCTACAATAGCAGCAAAGCTGGGAACAGTTTCAGTCACTTGCTACCTGAATTTTCTCCTCTGAATTTTTCTTCTCTGAGGTTGACTTCTGGAAGCTTTTCCATGTCCTTTGGCGGCCCACAGCAGCCTTCTGGAAGATCTGCATGATGGGGCAGGAATGGTTGACCCCACAATTACTGATTCCTGGAAAATGATGAAATCCAAAAAAATACTGAATCCCAATGGCTGCTTCTTCAGTCCCTTATATTTTCTGAGTCTCCATCCTCCCCAATACTTTGTCCATATTTTTTCTGGGGCTATTCACCCTCACCTGTGCCACCCTCCAGGGGGCCACCCCTTTTAACAGCCTTTGGCTTCAGCCCTCAGTAACAAAATCATCAAGTTGCATATCTTAAATATATATATTGAGAGCCTCCCTGGTGGAGCAAAGGGTTAAGTTGCAACGCTATGAAGCAATCCAGAGCCGCTGCAGCAAGAGTTCGATCCCCGGCCAGGGAGCTTCCCACATGGTGCAGCAGACCTCTCCTGTCTCAACCACTGCTCCCCTCAGCAGTATATTTCAGTCAATCTGCCTGTTATGCTCCCCACTCTGTCTCTGGTGAATCCTCTCACCCCCAACAACTCTGGTCTACACTCTAGCTTGTATGCATAAATAAATAAATCCTTAAAAAATTAAATATATATTGTATATGTAAATATGTACAATATGAATAAAAAGATAAGAAGACAACCACACACAGAGAAATCAATAGATACTAACCGCTGTCTTCATTATTATTATTCCACTACCTCTGGTGGTGTGTAGATATCAAGCTCCGGACAGCAGCCATCTTACTATCACAAGGAATGGTCCTCAGAGGTGAAGTCAGAACAGGACAAAGGAGTCCAAGACTCAGAGAACTGAATCCAAAAACATAATTTGGGTCTCTGGATTAAGCCATGCTTGAAGCCAGTATTGGCCCTAGCCTTTCAGAGATGTGAGCTGAAGAATTCCCCTTCTAATGTAAGTTACTTGGAGTTATTATATACTATTATTTGAAGTGAAAATATTCTCTACTAGTTCATTGCTATTTAGTGGTAAGGGAACAACTTTGTGAGCACAAATATGGATATCCAAATAATCTACTACCTTTTGTTTGTCACATTTCCAATTTCTACCCATTTAACTGGTATTTAGATCTAGAAAGATATCTCTGATAGTAATTATTCTTTTTGTATGGATGTGGAAGTTGAAGTTTAAAGGGACTGAGTAATTTGTCCAAGGCCACAAAGGTGGATTTAAGCCCTCCACTCTCTAACAGAGAAGCCCCAGTTTGTTCTAAAACAGGGAGGGAAGAAAAACAGCTAGAGTAACAAAGGATAAATGTCCCATATTTAGATACTTGAAAAAAATTTCAGTGAAATTCAGTCTTTCCTGATTTTGATACCACTTTAGTATCATGTGAGAGACTCAAACCCAGGGACAAGGACAAGTAAGCAACCAAATGTTTAAAGAATCAATAATCTAATTTTTAAAAAGGGAATTAATGTTATATTTAATTTTTTAGGTTTTAGGTCTTATTTTCCTAGAGCTGCTTTAATCTGGTTGAGAATTAAAAATAGAAGACATCATGAAATTAGTGTAGGGAGGGTTTTTTTTTCTTTACTTCTCCCTTTCCTGCTTTTTATCCCGTCTCTATACGGTTGGCAATCCTAATGAGGAAATGATTTCCTTTCAATTAACTGTAAATGGTCATAGTCCTACTAAAGGCTGTAAACCAGTATTAGTATTAGTACTGGTTTAGTACTCAGTATTAGTACCTTTGGCCAAAATTTTATGTTGGCAAATGTTCTTGTGAATTGTGATTGTCCTGTTTGTAATAATTGTTTCCCTCTTGCTCTGCATTGAATTAACCTCTTATGAATCTGCTTATAACTGTTAGCAAGAAATTTTTATTGTGAAGAAATTTATATGACTTCTGGGCTACTTCCTGACACCTACTCTGTACACACAGTTCCCACCGTGTTGATGTAGGGCCGTCACATAAAAGCAAAGTTCTCACCCACACAGTGGGTGGAAAGCTGCTCATGATAAGGAAGGAAGTTTGTTGTAATTCTAACCCTTCCATGAAAGATCTCCAGGATTTCTACCACTACTGTTTTGAAATTCATTATTCCTGATGTCACTTGTAATGTTTCATTTCTGCAAAAGCACAAGTTGTAAAAAACTCATTCATTGTCAATGTAAGTTTTTTACCCCATGAAATCTCAATTGAAGAAGATTGCTAATTAAAAGTTGCTCTCTAAAATGCAAATGTCAAGAAAGAAAACATAAATATATATTTTATTTTTTAATCAAATTTCATTGATTTGCCATTCATTTCATAAGTACATTTTCAGGAGTACATTACACCCTAACATCTGCATGTGCCTCATTACCCACCGCCAAAGATCTAGCCCACTGTACCATCACATTATTCCCACTATCTCCAATTCTCTCCTTGTCTCCCTCTCTACTAGTAAGCACATTTTTTTCAGAATTTGAGTTATTTTTGTTGTGTTTTGCCAGTTTGTTTCCTTTGGCTATTTTGGATTGAATTTGGAATGATTACGCTAAGTGCAATAAGTTAGAAAGGAAAAAAACAGTTATCAATGATTTTTCTCATTTTTTTAAAGATTTATTTATTTTTGCATGCAAGCTGGGGTACAGGCCAGAGGTGTGGGGCAGTGAGAGGGTTCACCAGAGACAGAGTGAGGAGCAGAACAGGCAGATGGACCGAAATACACCGCTGGGGGCACCAGCAGGCGAGGCAGGAAAGGTCTGCTGCGCCATGTGGGAATCTCCCCTGCAGGGCATTGAACTTGCACTGCAGCCACTGACAGCTCCACAGCACTGAGCTTAACCTGTTGGCCACAAGGGAGGCCCTGATTTTTCTCATTTTTGGAACTCAAAGATGCTTTTTAAAGTAATGATTTTTTTAAATGACTATTAACACATATTTCCAAGGGTATTACAATTAATTCTTTCAGCATATCTTTTCTGATTATATTTGATATTAATTTTATCTGTGTTTATAGTTTGAAATAAATGATTTTGTATGAAAGGTCAATGGGATAGGAAGAAATCTGTCCCTGTAATCCTGTTGGGGTATTTATTTGGAGACAAATTGGAAAGTACCTCTAGCAACTAATCTGTTTTGTATTTTTTTTTACCATAATCAGAATTCTTAGACCAATGCAGTGGTTTCTCAGACACGGTTTGTGTAGAAACTTGCTGGAGAGCGTTCACAGGACACCTTATTACCATTTTCTCCCATAAAGTTTAGAACGAACCATGTCACTTCACAGTGCATACTCATGATGAGGAGAGCCACACGTGAGCAATTGCAGGCCTTCTCTCTCCACTCATGCTTAAAACTGGAAGACGTATCATGTTTAGGATGTAATTTCAATGCAAAAATAAAAAAAAAAAGGTATGGTTTTACCATAATTTGCTAGGTTAGTCAACTGGAAGCCAGCTTCTTGGAAGAAGAGTGCACACAGGTCTTCGGGCACTACATCAGCAAAGCTAACCAAGGACAACTTTATTAAGTCACACTCCCTGTATCCTACCAGTGTCCTTTATCAGTCCAATTCCTCTCTCTGTCACACACCTCACGTTTATGAATGTCCACATTCTGACATCTGTCCCTTACACCTCTCCTGTGGAGGGGAATAGATGGGATAATCAGATGCCTTCTTTACTACACAATAGATTGACTGACTTCATGCCTTGCACTGACTTCCTCCATCGTCCACTCTTGAAGAATGAAACATGTCTTTAGTCCACAGATAGCTCAGATAGCTCGTGTATGGTGGCTAAATCCCTCCCTAATCCCAGCAAATGTTACAAGGAATCCCTGAAACTATTCACAGTTCTTTACCTTTGATTAGCATACTAGAATTTACTGGCAGACTCCAACATGTGTTGAGTGTCTCTGGTCTAACTTGTTCTCATGCATCATCTATAGGCATAGGGAAACTCTGATAGCCTTTTAGAGAGCTGCATGTGTCCATCCTATCATTGCTAGCATGTCTTCATGGAGTCCTTCCTTTACTTTCATTTTATCGCTTCTCCACCCCACTCTAAGAGTCTGCTTTCCTCCTCTCTTGTTGTGTACTTTACGCTCAGTTCTTTTTATTCTCTACACCAGACAAAGAGGAAGGAGAGACATAGGGTCCAGAGCCTGGACAGTGTGTGTGTTATCAAGTGCTCTGACCTGAAGCTGAAAAAGCTTTTTAAAAATCGTATTTTTTACCCTTCACACACCATTTTCCCCCCGCCACTCCCAGGCTTTTTTAAGTCACACTAGAATACATCTCTGTGGATGTCCAATTAGCCATGATGTTTCAGCTGCCTTGCATGTTTCAGCTGCCACCTATAGTGTTTCTATCCATTTTCATTTGTAACTGTTCCATTTTCTTGCTTGTATATTTTATTCCCTCCATTAGATTTCACACTCCTGAAAGGAAGGGCCCATATCTTCCATTTCATTTTAATTCCCTAGTTTCGTTACAAGCAGTGCTTAATGGATGCTCTTGGCTGCCTGATATGCCTTAATAAATAGCTTTGATTCTGCTGGTGGCCTGAGCTTTTCCCAGGAAGCTCGTCATCTGAAGGTGCCCCTTTTGACCTTGAGTAAAGCTCTAAATGCTAGTAAGCTGGCTGCTTTCCTTTCATCATAAAAATACTGCTGCTGAATAGTTGTGGCCCAATAGAGACTCAGGAGTAAAACCCCAAATTTGACTCAACCGTCAATATTGAGGACTAGGGGAGTTCAGGTCATACTCTGGACACTGGCTTTATAGCTCCAGGGAAATCGGTGTAATGAATAGCTCTGCTGACATAGATTCAACCAGTCTTGCCCTCTGAGCAGAGAACAATTTGCCTGACAGGCTTGTGATGAAATCCTTTTTGTTCCTTTCTTATATTTGAAAAAATAAAAACAAGACCATCCACAGAATAATGGCATCAAAATAATACTAGGCTTGTGAATGAGCATAATGAATGTGGGGAAAATTGTGGGCAATTAAGATTGAAACATCATCCCTATCTTTCTAGGCACAGCATGCCTCTCCAAAACTGCTTTCTTCCTCTCCACCCTGTTCAGGTTTTTTTTTTTTTTTTAAGATTTATTTATTTATACATACAAGCTGGGGTACAGGCCAGAGGTGCGGGGCGTCGAGAGGGTTCACTAGAGACAGAGTGGGGAGCAGAACAGGCAGATCAGAAATACACTGCTCAGGGGAGCAGCGGGCAAGGCAGGAGAGGTCTGCCGCGCCATGAGGGATTCTCCCTGGCTGGGCGTCGAACTCGCATCGCGCTGCCAACAGCTCCACAGCGCAGCGCTCAACTGCTGCGCCACCAGGGAGGCCCCGGTTCAGGTTTTTTGAGGGCATTTAGTTGGTCATCTACGCCTTTGCTGTGTTTTTTCTTTATCAGTTGAGAAGTTTGTTGTTTCTTCTTTTAGTATTAAAATACTGCTTCTATATATTGGGATTTTCAAAAAGGATGTGAATAATCCTATGAGGGCAATGTCCAAAAGTTCACAAATTGACAGACAATGTTGACTTAGGGTGAGCCAGTAAAGAAAGAGAGCAAAAGTGAATCCCAGGGCCTGGGGGAAAATCGGCATTCAAAACTCAATACAGAAACGCAGTGTCATTCAATGAGTCACTCAGAACCACCACATGGGTTATAGTCAGTGCCAAATAATGAGGAGTATAGGCCAAGGCACAAATGGAATCGTGTTTGAATGGTGATATAAGATATTGCACTAGATTCTTTTATTTTGATTAATTTTACTTTGTGATCAAGGGATATGATATACTTTACTGGTTATCAGATAAACACTAAGTCCATGTTATTTTAACTTGGACTTTGTTTTTGGATTGGGATACTGAGTTCCATTGGCTGATAATCAGTGAAACATGATGGATAGCCAACGTTTTAATTTTCTTATTGGTTTGGAAGGGTACTGCCGTCTCTCTATACCTCAGATCCAAATTCTCCCTTTAATTTCAGTATAATTAGCTTCCTATTGATTATATTTATGAGAATCAGTTCCACATATAAGGAGAAAATTCAGTTTTACTATTATTCTAGGCCAGAGAGGAGTCTTTTTTACACCAATCTTGAATCTACCTTAAATATCATTGCTTTTTTTTTATTGTATGTTGATAGTCTTTGACCTACCTCAAATTATTTTTTGTTCTTAAGCCCTTACCTGCTTTGACATGAAGACCCATGCATTTGATTTATTTTGATGTTCCTAATGTCTGAAATCATGCTGAGAATCTTTACAATGTAATAAACTGGAAAATATAATGAATTTACCCTGTACCTACAGATACTCAGGTATGTCTGACAAAGAAAATTAATTCACCTCTAAGGTTCAAGATTTCCCAATAGCTTCAAAGTCCCCCACTAATATGTGTTGCTATGAATATATACATATGGTATACAGCACTTAAGAGTTCCCTACACACCACCACAGCAGGATCGGGGCAGTGAATTACAGTTGGGAATTCTTTTCAACTCATGATAAACTCTACTAAAAACTTCAACCATCACACCATTTGTTCTGTAACAAGTATTCAGCTCCCAGGGGACATACAGATTCCTGCAGGTGGTAGTGGAGGAAAAAGAAGGCACAGCCTGCGTGCTGAGATGTAGGGGATGTGAGACCCTCTTCTGAAGGATAAGTTAGAGCAGAGAGGAGAGTTAAACATTTTCAGTTGCCCGGTCATACCCTCTGGTCACAGGTTAAAGCCAATACAAAAACTGTTTTGAGAGGAAAGTTGGTTGAAAGAGAGGTGATTTTTATTACTGGTAATTATTAAATACATCCCAAAAGTTTTCCACTGCATTTCCATTGCAAAGAAAAGAGCCAACTAAGAAAGGACAGTTAAGTTAGTTTTAAAAGTTCTCTTCTGAGAGAACAGAAATTTCATAGGCAATGAGCATTAAATAAATTCCATTCTTAAATTGAAGCACCAAGCAGAAGGTGTTTAAGCTAATTCCTATTCTTAGGAAGGCGAGATGTTCTCAGTAAAGGATCCATCCACAAAATATACTTCATTCCCCTAACATGTTTGTTTTACTCATAAAAGTAAAGGTCAGAAAGGGCTTATGAATATTATGTTTTGCTATGGGTACTACAGCGTCTATCTGCTCAGGGTTGTCTTCTTTTCCATCCTTGCCTAGAGTCATTACCCAGGTATATACTCATTGCCAAATTGGACATTGTCAATGTATATATAAAGATAGATTTCAAATCTAACTGTGAGCACTGAAGTTTGAATAAATAAGAAACTGGCTCTAGGTCCTGTCATGATTTACACTTGGTCTATAGATGCATAAACTTTGGAAAGGGAACAATAGGTCCTATGACAATAATTCTGAACATTAATTTTAAGTGCTTTCCCATAGACTTAACTTCCAAAAATAGCAGCACGCTTCATATTAATGATCCATTTGTTTGAACAGAATGGATGCAAATCAATGAGGGTGACATTCTGCCTCTGAGCTCAGAGACAGAGCTCCTGGTTACCTGTCTAGTTATTCTGGGAATGAGAGAACAGTCAAAATCACTGTCAACATTCTTTCCCCCCCCAAAAAGTAATGGCAAGTACCTGAATCAATACAGTGAAAACACTTTTTAAAACTTAAAAGAAATACATGCATAGAGTTATTTTGATGACTTTTAATTATAATGGTTTTGTAAGATATTAATTTTTTTGCTTGTAGATATATTTTTTTTAATTTATATCTTTTACATTATTGTGTATTCCCCATAGGTTTCCGACCACCAATTCACCCGTGAACCATCACCATTGTCCCTTGTGCTCTTTTCTCCCCCTTTTTGAACCCTTATCCTCCTCCTCCCTCTCAGAAAGTCTCTTATTTATGGTTACCTAGTAGGTTTTTTGTTTATTTATTTATCTTTTTTTTTTTTTTTTTAGAAATGCAGTTTCCCTACCTCTTCTCCCTGCTTTCCAGAAATGAATGGAAATTTATGCTGAGACCATGGTATTCTGATCCTGATTTAAGAGTAATCTTTAATGATAAAACTTTTCTTCATTTTTTCATTCAACAAATATTTATTGAACACAAATTACTAGGCAGGTTCTGTGATTAAAGCTCAGGATAGAGCAGTGAGTCAGAGCCAGTCCTTGTCTAGTCCTTGGGGGAGAAAGGCAAGTTAACAGGTAACTACACTACAGCAGGATAAGAATCACTATGCTGGTTAATAAGGAGTACTTGGAGCATATAGGTGGGAAACCCAATGTGGCACACTTGGGGATCAGATAATTCTCTCTAGAAGAATATGTAAGTAGACCAAAATAAGAAAAATCAGGAGTTAGGGAAGAGGATTGGGAGTTTGGGTATGAAGGAGAGCATTTCAGGAAAGCAATGGTGATAGTGGGGGGAGGGTGGTGAGTTTCCGTTAATGAGAACAGCCAGACTCTAATCACTGTCTTTGTTTACATTTTCCAATGTAGGAGTGGTTAATAATTAGTATTTCTACAGTAAATATGCAAAATGGTACAGCCCTTGTATCCCTGGGGGTAAGCACACAGGGAATACCCCCTGTGTGGGTGGGATTTCCTGCATGAATATTATTGCCTATTTTTGTGACTGTTTTGATAACTGGTAACAACAGCTTGAAACATTGTTAATTTATTTTTGAATGTTATATACATTCAAGTGGTTTAAAATGTAAAAAGAACCTAAGGGCAACACATTATGCATATAACTCTTTTCTTAATATATCTTGAAGATCAGCCCTAATCAGTAGGTTAAACAGTCTGTGATGCTTTGAATGGTTTCATAGTGTGCTGTTTATGGATGTGCCATATAATTGAACTGTTTTATAAACAGTTAGGCTTATCCAAATTTTGATCTTACAAATAAATTTGCATCAGTAAACCTGTACATTCCTGCAGGTTAAATTTTTAGAACATGAATTGTTATGTGACATTAGAACTCTAGCAAGTGCATTGTGATCGTGTTATATACTGAGAAATTGTTTTCCATGGAAGTATATCAACTCACACTCTTTCAGTAATGTATAGGAGTTTTCCCACATGCTGTATAATTTTGGGGTCTTTGCCAATGAGATAGATTTAAAAAATGATATATAAATTAATTTTAACTTGCCTATTATTATAAGCAGAATTGAATGCTTTCATCCTTATGAAGAGCCATTTGTATATTTGTTTTTTGGTGCACGCTGTGATTAAACTTTGGTTTTATTTCTATTATATTTTGACTTTTTTATTGGTTTGAGGGAACTCTTTATATAGAGGTATATGTATGGCAAATAGTTCTCTTATACTCTGTTTAGAGTGGGCCTCAGTACTCTTGAGTACCAGACTTATTTTAATTTCTCTCTAGCATGGAAAATGAAGCCTTAAGCACTAGTACAAGTGATACAGGGAATAAGAACTGCTTCTAACAAATATCTTGACTTGGACTGCAAACACTCCTTCTATTCATAAAGAGGATAATATGCCTTATTTTTTAATCATAATTTCCTTTTCCTCCACTCATCTTCAGGATTTCCCAAGTCAATGAATTAGCAGTGAAAATATGATTTCATTCCAGACCCTCTTTGGAGAATTTTGTCTTGATGTGCCTAATATCAGCTTCTGTGAAGAGCTATTTGAAGGTATTATCTTCCAGGTATGAGCTATGATAAAGTGTGGAAACAATGCTAACAGATTTTACTCTTCTAGTATATTTTGCTAATTTCTATCAATGCATCATTTGAAAATCTCAAGACTATATACTATAACCATAGCCCTGAAGTCCTTTAAAGAAGTGCCTTCATTACAGTTATGGTTTCCATGGTTGTATGCTTATCTCTAAACATATCCGGTTGTATACATTAAATATGTACAGCTTTTTGATGTCAATTACACTTAAATAAAGCCTCACTAATACATCTTTTTAAAAAGAATTGTCTTTACTTTGTCATCAGGCATAGAATTTCTCTTAGAATTTGTGCAAAGAAAAACTGCTTCTTAAAGCACTAGTTTGTTTCCCCCTTCTATAGAGGGAATAAAAGTTTGAAACTACCACTCGAACCTCTTCTATTTAAATTCCTTTAATTATTGCTATTGCTATTTTTGATGAATTTACTTTTGGGAAGAAGAGGGATAATGTAGCTAATTAGCTAGACAATTCAATCAGTATTCTCAACCCTATCTGCATATTAAAATCACTTGAAAAGATTGAAAACTTCTCTATGTCCCAGATAGTTCAGTTAGAATCTCTGGGGGTGGGTGTATTTAGAAACTGCCCAGGTGATTTGAATGTTCTGTGAGGGTTGAGGACCAGAGAGAAAGCTGTAGAAACAGATAAAATTATAGCAACAGAGTAGAAACTGCCCTTGACTAGGTTATTTCCATTTTCTGTGTGATTTGTAAATAAAAATAACAACAGCAAATCAATGTTGTATTGTCATAAGTTTGACATGACATTGGTGATGGAGAGTTATTTTTTCTCTACTTGCTCTCCCCCACTACTTAGCGTAATGAAAGGCGGATTCATGTAGTACTTTCCTATCAAACAAAGCGGAAAGTTCTAGAAAATTTTACTGAGGCGCTAATATTGTCCTAGTTTTTTTATGAGGTGAGATTTGTCATTCCTTCACACTCCCACTGGGTGGAGCTCACTAAGGGCAAGTACCTAGTCTTAACAGCTTTGTGTCTCTGTGTCTTTCCTACATGTTGCCAGACTACTTAATAGCTGTTTGTGAAAAGAAAAAAAGGATTACATTTAATATTGTTTCAGTTACTCAGGAATACATTGAACATTCCATACTGTTTTGTCATTTTATACATTTAATCACTCAAATGGGATGTATTGAAAATGAACTGCTATTTTTTCAAAAAAATCACAAAAAATAGCTTGTAAAATGGACATTAGAATAAATACAGAGTAAAGAAAATAGCAGTAACTGTGTTGCATATTTAATCCCATTATGTATGTATCTATCTCTCTCAGCTCTAAGATGATCAACTCCACAGAGAGAATCTGAATCAGTATGGGGGGAAGGGTTTCAGAAAGAGATGGGGGTGTAACGAGAGATGAGGGAAAGAAAAAGCAAAAGGAGAGAGAGATAACAAGAAACAAAAGTACAAAATAATTTCTACAGCATATTTCTTTTTTAGTTGAAAATAACATTCATGGAATTTTTCTATAAGAATTGATACCTTAGATCTGGAAGGGGATCAAAGAAAACAATGGAGTATAGCATAGGAACCTTGACTTTCAGAGAGGGTGGCCAAATCAACTGTAACAGGCTGGTCCTCAGGACAATGGGAGGTTCCAGTTTCCCTGCCCCACCCAAGAGAAGGTGGAGCTAAGCAGGAGAGAGAAGAAACTGGAGAAGAGAGAAGACGAGAGAAGGAGAGAGAGAGAGAGAGAGAGAGGGAGAGGGAGAGAGACAGAGAGAGAGAAAGAGAGGGAGGGAGGGAGGGAGGGGGAGAGAGACAGAGAGAGAGAGAGAGAGGGAGAGGGAGAGGAGACTGGAGAAAGAAGAAAGCAGGATGGACAACCAGAAGAGGCCCAAGAAGCAGAGGGACATGTAAAGAAGCTGCACTGGCCTGGACTGATGAAACAGACGTGGGAGAGAGACCCATGGGGAGGTTAATGATGGCAATGTTGACCTGGATTTTGATTTTGTTCCTTTCCTCCAAGAATTGTCTGGCTGTTTCTGACCCTTTTTCTATGGGTCCCTGCCAAAAGGTGTTTTAGACTGTGGCAGGCCGTTGGGCCCTGCTTTGGGCCAATCCTGTTTGGGTGGACTTTTGCCTATGAGGGGATGGGTAACTTTGGGTACTTAATTTGAAAACTATATTCTTTGTCTTTTCTGTATTTCACACTAATTGTATTAAAATTTCTTTTCACTAAAGTTCTTATGTGTTTTGTCTTGATGCGGTGGAGGGCTGCATTTAGAGTAGGCAGGTTTGGAAGTTCTGGGGTGCTCCCTCTCCCTGCCCTGTGACGCAAATACACAAACAGCATGTCAGGAGAGTCAGTTCAACCAACAACTCTTCCATTATAACTCCACGGCTCCATTAGGACAGTAGTTCACTGAGTACTTAATATTTGGAAGATTTGATGCTTACCTGAATATGAGGCGTATATAAAAATGGCTACAAAGAGGAGCCTGTCCTCAGGGATCTTATATTTATATTTCAACTGTAGTTTAAGAAATATTTGCTATAAAAACATACAGATGTATTTTTGTTTGTTTTATTCAATTTATTTATTTATGTTCTTACATCATTGTTAATTTTTTGCATAGTATTTATTTTTACCCCTCATATGTAGTCCCTGTTCTTCTCCCACCACCATAGCACCTGTGATCCATCACCATAGTCCTGTGTGCTCTTCCCTCCCTGTTTTGTTTTATTTTTTTTTAAGATTTATTTATTTATGCATACAGGAACTGGGGCGTAGGCCAATTTTTCATCTGAAGAAACAGATCTCTGATCTATTTCTGTCCAGTCCAGTGGGAAACACTGATTTCTCACCACTGTGAGATGGTGAGAGGACTCACCAGAGACAGAGTGGGGAGCAGAACAGGCGAATCTACTAAAATACACTGCTGAGGGGAGCAGCGGGCTAGACAGGTGAGGTCTGCTGTGCCATGTGGGAAGCTCCCTGGTGGGGGATTGAACTTGTGCTGCAGTGGCCGTGGCTATCTTCATAGTGCTGAGACTTAACCCATTGAGCCACCAGGAAGGCCCACCTCATTGTTTTGACCCCTTCTCAACTCCCTCGACTCCTGTAGGCCTCACATCTATCGTCAGCTTGCAAGTTTTGTCTTTTTCCCTGATTCTTTGTTCGGTTTGTCTGTATTCCACATATAAATGAAACCAAATAAAAACATTGTTTAATATAAAAAAATTAACCACAAGATTTTAATTTTAATCACATTGTATTTACGTCATAGAAAACTGAATTATAAGTATATAATAAAATTAATTTAACATTAAAAATAAATTATATAAAATTACAAGCAAAAAAGGAGTACAAATGTTATGGAATTCTGTAAAAGGGATTGATTATCAGTTAGCTGTCCTTTGATGTTTCCTTTTCAAAATGACATTATCTCTAAATGTCTTTTTTTTTAATTTATTTATTTATGCATACAAGCTGGGGTGCAGGCCAGAGGCTTGGGGCGTCCAGAGGGTTCACCAGAGACAGAGTGGGGAGCAGAACAGGCAGATTGATAGAAACACACTGCTGAGGGGAGCAGCGGGCGAGGCAGGGGAGGTCTGCCGCGCCATGTGGGACTCTCCCAGCACTGGAGATTCCGCCGACAGCTCCACAGCGCAGCGCTTAACTGCTTCTCCACCAGGGAGGCCCTATCTCTAAATGTCTTGACATCCTGGAGTCAATCTATTGTACTATGCCTAAAAGGAAAAAAAGACCTAATTATTCTGAAGTATCAGCTCCATGTTCTGACCAAGCTACTCCCCAATTTTTGAATTCCATGTCATTATTACCAAATAATGTTTTCTAAGTGGCAAGATATATGTCATGATTTAAATTTAAACTGTAAAACACAAACAACTCCTGCCTTTAATGTACAATTAAATCTCATTAGTACATGAAACATGAAGAATATATGCATTATGTGATGGAGCCCCCTGATTATTTATAGGAAAAAAGTAAGAGTTGACATAGCCATTTTCAGAGGTTCATCCATTAATGGAACCAATGAACATGAGTATAATGCAGGTATGATACTAATAAAAAATCTTCTCAAAAATTAGAATTTCAGTTGATTCAAAGGTTAGAGTAATTTAAACTCTCAGAATAATCCAATCAAATGAAAATGAAATACAGATGTGAAGGCTCATGTTTGGTGGGGGATATGATTAAAGGACCTCCTTTTTAATACCCAGATTGAAGTAGAATCTGATATGTGTAGAATGTGTAATTTTGACACTTAATAATCAATGATGAATATAGAAAGGGGTTCTCGAGGGTATGTTAGAAACACACGGCCTAAGAGAAACTTGGGAGACAAGTGGAGCCAATTAACTTGACATTATGGTAATCATCTTTTCTCATCAGAAGAAACAGATCTCTGACCTATTTCTGTCCAGTCCAGTGGGAAACACTGATTTCGAAGTGGAAAAGGCCAGGACCAGCTCCTAAAACTTATCAGTTTCCATGCTTTGGTTCTTGTTCTCTTCACTTGGTTTTCAAGTGAAAATTCCTTTAAAAAAAATGGTAATCCTGTTTCAGTAAACCAATGACTTCGAGACTGATAGATCTCATTTCCATGAGTGCATTCAGGGAGAAAGGTGGTGCCCTAACACTAGTAGTGTGGTGATGGTGCAGCCTTTCTCTAAGACTGTATTGACATGGGTAGAACTTGAAGTAAACTCTCTGCATGAATGGGAGAGGTGACAGTAAACTAACCTTTCTTCACCAGCGATTTTTTTTGGTGTCACACTTGGCTCTAACATCTCCTATACTTTACACCTGTTAATTGGCTCCAATAGTGGATGGATCGCTGAAGGTGACTATGGCAAATCTTACTTGGTGTTGAACAACAAGTTGGCTCAAAGAGGTGAAGAAAGGCTTGGAAGGAGTAAATAGAGGAGGTTAGGTCATCAGAGCACCTTGATCAAGGGTTTCGGATTCATGTGGTAAAGGGTGAAGGTGGGCTCTGGGGAACTGTTGTTAAGAGAAAAGCAATATGGTCAAGGAAGGGAGATAAATCCTCTGGCAACAGCATGAACCTTTATAAAGCAACCTCTCAAGGCAGAGCGTGCGGATACTGTGAACTGCTGTTGTGAAATGGCTGAGCTGGCTTCTAGCACTTCATATTGTACATGTCACTGTCAATTTGGTAAACCAGGCAGTGACCATAGCCACTATTTCAGGAGTCTCATAAAGTGAAACTGCATTATAATTTCAGCAGTGTTAAGAGAAACTGAAGGCTTCAACAAAATGAAACTCTGTAACTATAGATATGAAGCTCTATCTTCCCTGAAAGCAGCTTTATAGCATATAAAACCAACCATCTTTTCTGCAATTAAGTCAGAACAAGATAGATGTGTCTCATTCCTTGAGGTAATGTCCTTGAAGCATCTTAATGGAAACACTCTAATGAAAGTTTATCTCAAATACTGTCCAAAATCTTACCACTGGTTGCAGAGAGACTGTTGAGCAACCAATCCTGAGCATTTACCTTTATCGAAAAAGAAACTCTGTTAAAACTTGGTGATGAAGAAATCAGAATAAATCGTGAGAACTTTGAGAAAAAGAGAAATATAACTATCTGGTCTGAGCCCCTTACTTCACAATTTCTGAGAAGTGATTTCTGATCTCCCCATCAAAAGGTCTTCTGAAGACCTTCTGATACATCAACCCATCTATAGCTGGAGAATTAATAGAATGGTCTCCAATTTCTCTTTTCTCTGAAAGTCTATACTCAAGTTCCTATTGAGCTCTTTAAAAAATAAAATCCCTTTTTAATCTCTGAAAGAAAGGAAAAGAAAATCTTTGAGCATTTTTAAAAACCTAAGGTGTGTTCAAAGAGAAAAGTCCTCTGAGGTGATGCAACCCACTTCCGACATCTTAGCACTCAGGCAAATTGAATTTCCCTCCCAGGATTTTCTATTTCCATAGGAATCATGATATTTCCGAGCTTTGCTTCTAGTAATGACTGCATTCTACAAACTTTAGGCCCTTTTCACATATATATTCTCCTCCACAACCTGTCCCTCAGTGTATATGTCAGGGGTGGGGGAGAACTGAGCTTCATTTCCTTTCAGTGAGTTTAGTAAGGGGACATGATAGTGTTCAAAGTACAGGAACAAACAGTAATCAAGTCACCTACATTGACCTTAAAGGAAGCTGTGAAGTTTGGCATAAGCTGGGTAGTCACTGTCATGGCCACAAAGGCCCTTGATATCTTTAACTTTTTTAATGAAGGGGAAATCAGGCAGTTTACAATGAAATTTAGCTGTCAAATTTGGAATTTAATCACTTAAGTCATTTCCTGTAGTCTACCTTTGCCACCTTGTTCTAGTGCTGTGATCTAATAGGAGTGTTGTGGCGGGGGTGGGGGGGGGGAAATATCTGTTTAAATGACAGCCATTTACTCTTGGGATTTAGAAACTCACCCAGTTGTAAGTCAATGGCATGTACTTTGCAATAGTCCCTGTTTGAGTAGGTGTTAGTTGAATATCTGTTTCACAGGCTACTAACTATGTGACCTTGGGCAAGTTATACAACTCCCAACATACCAGTTTTTCATCTGAAAAAAGGGAGCTAACTATGTCATAAGTACGTTTGTTGGGAGGAGAAATTTAGCTATCAGCTATAGATAGTGGCATCTGATACCTAGAAAATACTCTATAAATGGTAAATATCAGTAATAATAGCAATATTATTTGTATTATTCAGTTTCTCAGGCAAAGACAGGGTCTTTGAACTAGATAGAGCTGGAGAATTCATGTGTCTTCAGTTTTGTTTTACTTGTTCCACTTTCTGGCAATGGAAGGATGTTTGTGAAGCTCTTTAGCAAGTAGACTCAATGCCTCCCCTCTCCCCGGCCTGTATTCAACTGGTGCCCTCTTTGTCTGGCTACGAATATACTGCCACAGTGAATAATGAAAATTCTATAATGTTTTCACTCAACTTCTGCCTTTTGGCAACCATGACCAGAATCACCCTGCAGCTGTCATTTTCAGCAGAGATCCCCAACTCGTGGCTTGCAGCCACCCTGCTGTGCGGGACAGCTGCTCAAGAATCTTCAGGCAGGAAACTGACAGAGCCAGATGCTATGAGGAATCCCTCAATGATGTCAGGGCACTAGAAAACAGTAAGCCTCGGCCCCCAAGTTCATGAGGATTCTGCTTCCAACCCACATCAGGCAGCTAACCATATGATCTTCCTGAGATTTTGTTATTACAACAAAGTCTCAATACTTTACAGTGCTTGAAATCCTACAAAATTAGAAGGCAATCACTGAAAAACAATGATAAAATTTCAGGGAAACTTCATAATCTGTTATGACAATCCTTTAAACCTTTCTTTTTTTTAAAGATTTATTTATTTATGCATAAAAGCTTGGGTACAGACCAGAGGCATGGGGCAGCGAGAGCGTTCACCAGAGAGACAGAGTGGGGAGCAGAACAGGCAGATCAACGGAAACACACTGCTGAGGGGAGCAGAGATCGAAGCAGAAGAGGTCTGCTGTGCCATGTGGAAATCTCCCCTGCAGGGTGTCTAACTCGCATTTCTGCTGCTGACAGTTGCCGCTGCTGACAGTTGCTGCTGCTGACAGCTACAGAGCGCAGCGCCTAACCGCTGCACCACCAGGGAGGCCCTTTAAATCTTTCTTATAGGGGACTGCAGAATTTTGAAATGAAATTGTATAAGCAATCATATATAAGTTGAAGTTACATACAACTCTTTCAAATATATAATATACATTTCTCCTTGAAATGCTCTGAATTCAATAACCTATTGGGGAAATCCAAGGTCCCAAGATTTTTCTTTACTCTTTTAGAATGGAAAAGATGTTCAAAAAGCTTTGCTTTTAAAAAATGCTAATTTCCTGGATAGTCAACAGGTATTACACAAAAGGTACTCATTTTTATCTGAGTAAAATAAAATTAAATAGGATTCGTTAATCAGCAAACACGGACTTTTTAATGTACTTGTATGTAGGACTCCCCATATAGGTTTGATGAGAGAAAGAGACTGAGAGAGAGAGGAAAAAGTGGAGGAGGAGGAGGAGAGGAAGAGGAAGGAGAATGAGGAGGAGGAGGTGGGTGAGGAGGAAGAGGAGAGGAAGGAGAGGAAGAGGAAGGAGGAAGAGGAAGAGAGGGAGGAGGAGAAGGAAGAGAAGCAGCAGCAGAAGCAGCAGCAGCTGCAGGAACATGTTTTTCTCTGCAACACTCTTAAGGAGAGGTGCGTCTTGAGAATAAGGATAACATTTTACTTTTCTTTATTTCTCCTAGACACCAACATAATGCCTTACATGGAGTAGAAAGCCAATAATGTTTACTGAATGTATTAATAAATGCTAAAGTGATTCCTAAAATTTTTGATAAATACTTGTAGCATGGAGGAGGAAATAATTTCTGGTCAGTCCAAAAGAATGAATGCTAAAATGGGTCACCTGATAAAGGGTACAATCAATATTCCAATAAAATGTATTAAAATTGTAATGTAATAAGATGTATTAAATTGTGCCTCTCTGATGGCACAACGGGTTAAGCGCAGCACTATGAAGCTTTCAGCAGCCACTGCAGCACAAGTTCGATCCCCAGCCAGGGAGCTTTCCACATGGCACAGCAGAACTCTCCTGCCTAGCCCACTGCTCCCCTTAGCAGTGTACTTCAGTCGATCTGCCTGTTCTGCTCCCCACTCTGTCTCTGGTGAATCCTCTAACCACCCCACACCTCTATACCCCACACGCCTATACACCAGCTTGTATGCATAAATAAATAAATCTTTAAAAATAAAGTAAAATGTATTACAATTCAGATAAGAAAAAAATTGATACATTAGCGAAGAATATAGTGAGTCACATATCTAGTAGAACAGAGAAATTATTTTTATATAGTATATTCAATAACTTGGACTTTTGAAAATGATTTCTGTAGAACATATTTCTATAGAAAATGATTTCTATAAGGTTCTACCTGCCTGTGCTCTGATGATAGGAAAGAGTGACCTACAGGCCTCTTGTCCTAAGGCAGGGTATTTCTTTGTCTTCTGTTATTGCACCTGCACATTGGGGAAGGTCATGAAGCAAACATGACTGCCAAGTTGACACATGACACAGGCCATCAGAGACTTCCCATTTTTCCCCTTGGGATGTACAGTCTTGAACATGTAATATTTTATTGAAGCCCTCTGGGTTGCATGCATCTCTAAACACAGCTAAAGCCACCATAAAACTTTAAGATTGGCTAAGGGTGGTGTCAAACCTTCTAATCTTGTAACTACCTGAGACAAAACCTCATGTGTAAGTTTTCTTACTTACAAAATTGCTAACTACCAATCTGGAATGAATTGCTTCTTTCTTCAGTCTCTCCCCTCTCCATGTCAATGGGTGCTGCTTTCACATTATACCCCAGAAGCTCCCAGGGTCCTGCCCAACAGTGTAGCATACAAGGAAGGAGAAGAAGCTTCGACAGGTGTGATTTCCCTGTAATCCCTAGTGAATAGATGCCAGTGGAGACGATGGAATAGGTAATAAGGTCCAATTCTCCATCAGCTTCCCTTCTAGGGCCCTGACATATACTAGGCTTGCATCTCACATCCAGTCACTGCTGTCCCATCTCTAGCACTCCTTAACTCTCAAGACTGTGTGAGGACCATCTGGACCTCTGCTTGAAGGCAGCATGGATAATGAGTGCTCCACAGAGCAACTCAGGCATGATAAGAAATTCCATGTCAGCTGGCAGGATGCAAGTTGCCAAACCTGGCGCCCACTACCTCCCACAGAGACTCAGAGGAATGCCGGAGAGGAGAGCTGAAGACCGATCACAGAAGGCAGGGTTGTTAATACAAGAAGACACAATTTTTCACCTATCAGATGGGAAAAGATTAAACAGTTTGATAATCAATGGTGCTCACCCATTTTCTTAAAACCTCACATTTTTACTCTGAGAAAACTTGGCTATTCAAGAATTTTTGGTAGACTGGAAAATTATCAGGAACTTGTGTTGAAGGCAATGAAGGTATTATTTGAGTAAAGTAAGATAATTCAACTGCAACTCTTCAGTGTACAAAAATACTTTTAAATTTCTGGCAGAATATCTATAATCAAGCAAAGACTCCTTTTCCTATGCCAGCAGCTATGCTGCATTTTAAGTGCTTTCCTAGGGATTCTATGTTGCCAAAAAATACAATTACTTTTCAGTTACTTCAGAAAACTTTTAAACAAACTGTAGGAAAGTGTCAGAATCCAAAATAAGAATCTGCAAAGGAATTTGTTTCAATCACATCCATTTTGGCTGTGAGGTACAAGCTTGGTGATTCCATCTTGATAGATTGTGTTTCATTTGCCTTGTAAGCACTGTGTAATTCATGTCTAGGGTTGAATTCTATCAGGGGAAATCTGAGCTCTGAGGGGTTTGCTGTGGGCTGCTCTCTGTGTGTAAGTTACCTAGGATGTGCCTTCTGGTAGAACCCTAGAGACCATTAGATTGACAGCACATACAGTTTTAAGGGAAGTCAAGTCTACAAATTAATCTCAAATAATGGGCATTAGTGGCTTCTAGAAAATATCTGAAATTTCTAAAATGGCTGCAGACTTCAATTTTCTATAACTATTTTAAAACTGCTAGACTGTTATCCTTAATAGAGAAAAAGGTTGTTAAAGAATCAGATGAACTTTAAGACACACACTTTAAAGCCAGCCCTTAAAAGCTGACCATAGATCTGAGGCATCCAGGAGGAGACGGGGAGGGGGAGAGGAAAGATGAGAAATCAGGGGTGGCAGGGGAGAAGAGTTCAATGGACTATGGTGGAAGACTATGGATTCTATGGTTGTGGGAGATCTAGCAAGTCATTTCACCTGAGGGGAGAAATCCTATGCTATCAAAATACTGACAAGGATATAAAAAAATGATACTTCATTAAAAAAATTAAAAAGAGAACCAAAATAAAGAACCAGGCTGTCCTAGTGGTTTGGTTGATTTCTGGAAAGGAGAGAAGACTCAGATTGATTAGGTTGGTAACACCTGTGTTATTAAAGCTACTTAAATGATTACATATACATATGATTACATACATATATGATTGCACATATTGTTACAGGTCAGGGAAAGGGACACCCCCAGAACCCACAAACCTGCCCCCTCTAAATAGCTTCTGCCATCAGACACATCAATACAAAACATATAAGAACTTAAATAGAAACAAACTTTAATACAATCAGTGTACAATACAGGAGAGACAAAGAATATAGTTTCCAAATCAAGTACTCAAAGTTATTCAACCCCTCGTGGGTAAAAGTCCACCCAAATGGGATTGGCCCAAAGCAAGGTCCAAAAACCAGCCGCAAGTCTAAAACACCTTTTGGCAGGGACCCATAGAAAAAGGGTCAGAAACAGCCAGACAATTCTTGGAGGAAAAGAACAAAATTAAAATCCAGATCAATGTTGCCATCCTTAACCTCCCCACGGGTCTCTCACCCACATCTGTTTCAATCAGTCCAGGCCAGTACAGCTTCTTTAAATGTCTCTCTGCTCCTTGTGCCTCTTCTGGCCTCCATCCTGCTTCCTTCTGTCTCCAGTCTCCTCTGTCTCTCTCTCTTCTCCAGCTTCTCTCTCCTGCTCAGCTCCACCCTCCCTTGGGTGGGGCAGGGAACCTGGAACACACCCCTTTTCCTGGGGCCCACCCTGTTACAATATGAAATTGTATAATACTCAAACTACCCTTTTACCAAGATAAGATAGTATTTGATGTGCTGTTGAGTTATTCTTTTCAATAGGAAGTTACCAGATTTACTATACACACACTTAATTGTGGACCAGAAAAGTATAAAGTATATAGCATTGTTTTTGTGTCCACTATATATCTTGCAATGCAGTAAGCTGTAATTTAGGCATCTTTCAGAGGAGACCACCTGGAAGAGAGTAACTTTGGCATTGAAAAAATATGGCCCACTCAGGTGAATCCTATCTTCATGACCCATGCTATGCCACACTGAGAAAGGATGGATTTCTCTCAGCTCTACCTGCCCTTACCATGACCTCTCTTTCCCATCAATTATCCAGTTTAGCTGCCAAGACTGTGAACTGTTTAATCTCACTATCAGAGGAAAGCAAACACTAGTTGCAAAGGAACGTGACATGGAGATCAATGGTTTACAGGCTTCAATAACAAGTCCAAGGTCATACTCTAGAGCCTGAAGCTCATATCAGGCCTGAGACTAGGGTTCTTCTGCCAGAGGGGAGATTTTAAATGTCTCAGAAGAAATGCAAAAAAAATAAGTAATCTATTAACTTACACTTTGTCTCCCAAGCAACACCTGCTATTCCACTCTACCTGGAACCTAATTGAATCGAGTTTATTATAAAGAATATTACATTTTACCTTTTAAAGAGATCTGGGTTCTTTAAAATCCCTACATTTCTTATTGTTTATTAAAACACCTATGTGTCAGACACTGTTTTAATTACTTACTGGATATTCAAAGATGAAAACAACAGTGAATAACAACTAAAAAATTCACCAAAATAACCCAAAAAATTGAATACATGCTTCAATTGCAACAAAATGCATATGCATTGTGCAAAAGCCAGTGCACAATTGAAAATAATTGTATCCAGTTTTTACTTTCTCAAAGTTTTCTTTAATATTCCTTTTTTTATTGACTTTATAACTTAAAAAATGCAATATAAAAGGGAAATAATCAAGTTAAATAATAGAGTTAACTTGTTTGAACTGTATTTTGTGTGGGCATCTGACCCTCTAGTGTAGGTTTCTTTTTACTCTAATTTTAATTAGGAAATTAGATTGAAACTCAGTGTTATTTGGAATAATAATTGGGGACAGTGTTCGAGTAAATCTATGAGGAAGAGAAAAATGTACCTTCTAGAAGGAACTTCTAACTAAATGTTGATATATGTTTGTCATATTACTGAATCTAATCCCCAATTATAAGAAGGAGGAGAAAACAAGAGAAGTAGATCTTATCTGAAAGAATTAGAAAATAACCGAGTGCCAGAAAAGCCAGGTCCTCTGGTAGGAGGGGAAGACTAGTAGAGATTAAGTTTATTATATACAAATGAAATGATGTCACCATTATGGCAATAGAGGAGGTTCCTTAATTTGTTCCCTGTGGAGTATCTTCCAGTTGATGAGAGGGACACTACACCAAGAGTTCTGTGTTTGGGGTAAGACTGAAGCCACCCTAGTGATGGAGTGAAGAAGAGAAAGCCTAAATGAGGCATCACGAGACTAAAATCTGGCTCACACAATCCCAAGAGTTGGAGGTGGACGTAGAAAGGATCAACATTATCATTTCAAGCAGGTATCAGAGGCTATGGAGAGTGTAAGGAGTGTCGGGACAATCACTGGTTCCTTTCTAATCCTACATGATTAACAACAAACAAGCCACTCCTGGAAGGTGTGAGCCCCTCCCAAAGAGAAAACTATATCAGTGCAATCTCTGCACTGGCATGGGGCAGCAGCACCACTTCTGCCCACCTGTGACTAGCAGGGGCTTCTTTCCACCAACTCTCTATCCCTCTGCAGGGCAGCAGCCTTCCTGCCTGCCCGTGACCTGTACCATGCAGGGACTTCTTTTCACTGATCTCCCTCAGCAGAGGCAGCTCTCCTCAAGGCTGCCTGCCTGCGACCATGCAGGCCTCTCTCTCAGCAAACCTGTCCCGTTCAGGGCAGCTCTGCTTGCCCACTTGTGTCTATGCAAATGTTCTCTATTCTTCTGTCTCTTTCCCTAATAAGCCTGTTCTTTAAGTATAACTAACGTCTCTGTGTCATGGAGAAACTCGCTGCGAGCTGCTGAAAGGGGAGCCCTGGTGAAACCATTCCTAGAGTGAACCCAAGAACCCACTCTCCATCGACTCTAAAAATTGACATCACTAGCACCTCAGAGACCAACACAGACTGCAAAAAAGGAAGTAGGAAAACAATTCACACTTCCTTGAAATGGAGGTAGATGGAGAGAAACTTCTAGAGGCTGCAAGGAACACAGAGTTTCTGGTTCTGATGTCATTTTTGGAGTTGATGGGTTTGGAGAGCAGGGTCCTTGGGTTCACTCTGGGAAAGGTTTCACCAGAGCTCCCCTTCAGCGACACGTGGCGAGTTTCCTAGGAAGTTTCTCCACAAGACAGAGATGTTATATTTATTTAAGATTTATTTTCTTGGGGGCCTCCCTTGTGGCACAGCGGTTAAGCGCTGCGCTGTGGAGCTGTCAGCAGTGGCGATGTGAGTTTGATGCAATGCGAGTTTGGCGCCCCGCCGGGGAGATTCCCAGGAGATTCCCAGGCAATGCGAGGCCTGGCCAGGGAGATTCCCATATGGTGCGGCAGACCTATCTTGCCTCACCCGCTGCTCCCCTCAGCAGTGTCTTTCTGTCCATCTGCCTATTCTGTTCCCCACTCTGTCTCTAGTGAACGCTCTTGCCGCCCCACACCTCTGGCCTGTACTCCAGCTTGTATGCATAAATAAATCTTTTAAAAAGAATTTAGAAAGATTTATTTTATTATTTTGCATACAAGCTGGGGTACAGGCCAGAGGCGTGGGGTGGCGAGAGGGTTCACCAGAGGCAGCGTGGGGAGCAAACAGGCAGATGGACAGAAAGACACTGCTGAAGGGAGCAGCGGGCAAGGTAGGAGAGGGCTGCCGGGCCATGTGGGAATCTACCCTGCCGGGTGTCGAACTTGCTTCACCGTTGCCAACAGCTCCTCAGTGCAGCACTTAACCGCTGCACCACCAGGGAGGCCCAGAAACGTTATATTTAAAAGAACAGGTTTATTAGGGAAAGGTACAGAAGAATAAAGGACACTTGCACAGACACAGCAGGCAGGAAGAGCTGCCCAAAGGGACAGGTTTGCTAAGAGAAGCCTGCATGGTTGCAGGCAGGCATGCAGCCTTGAGGAGAGTTGCCTCTACTGAGGTCATTGAAGAGAAGCCCCTGCATGGTACAGGTCACGCGCGGGCAGGAAGGCTGCTGCCCTGCAGAGGGACAGAGAGTTGGTGAAAAGGTCAGCTGCATAGTCACAGGTGGGCAGAAAGAGTGCTGCCCTGTGCCATTGCAGAGATTGCACTGATATAGTCTTCTCTTGGGAGAGGCTGTGGGGGCAGGAAGAGCACAGGCGCAGGTTCGCTATGGAGCTGCGCAGACGGATGAAAGGAGTCCTGGAGCCCTTGGTGGCTTTTTAGACTTTTAATGGTCTATTGTAGTGAGTAAACCAGGTACAAGGGAGGCTGGGGGTCGGAGGCCAAGAGGCTGGCAGCCTCTTAGCCCCCTGCAAATCTTCACTCTTTCTGGGCTCTCAGGCATTCTCTTGTGGCCTCTCAGCTGCACCCCAAACGGTCCTCTGCTCCAAACTCTGTTCTCTCCTTCCTGCTGCTTCTGCCGCTTCTGTTGCTTATTCTCTGCTTAATAAGCCCAGTCTCTGGCTCAGGTGTGCCCACTCACGAACACCCAAACCCTACTCCAGGTGCCCGCCATCAGGCACACATGTAGGCCCATGGGAGTCTATCATTGGTGGGAAGGCAGAATATCCTGATTATTGTTCCATTTACCCTACAGGGGCTCATTTCTTCCAGGAGTGTTTTGTTCCTTGTTGATTATGTAGGACTTGAAAGGGGCCAGAGATTAACGGCCCTCAGACTTCATATCTTCACCTTTAGGTCTGTGCTCCTGACACTCCCTAAAGCAGTCTGATACCTGCTTGAAGTGATTATGTTAATCACTTCTATCCCCACTTCCAGCTCTTGGCATTGTGTGAGGCAGGTTCTAGTCCTGTGATGCTGTTGTGCCAGACTGGCACCAGGCAGATTCCCTATGATTCAGGCAGACGGGTGAGGATGAGTCCTGGAGTCCTTGGTGGCTTGAGCAGGCTTTTGTTTATCTTTCTGCAGTGAGGCAACCAGGTACAGGGCAGGTAGGGTGGCCCAGGAACCAGGAGGCTGGCAGGCCTCCTAGCCCCCAGCAAATTTTCACTTTCTCTGGGCTCTCTGCTGCCACGCTCAACTTCTGCTGCTGCTGCTACTTCTCTTGAGCTCTGGCGCTGCCACACCCTCCCCCATTGAACTCTTGCTTCTCTCATGCTCTCTCTGCCGCTCTTCTTGCCCCTGTCACACTCCCCTCCTGCCCTGTGTTCCTGTGAAGCTGCATTATATAGCATCTCTCCAGGCCCGGGTGTGCCCACTCACGCACATGCACGCCACCACGAGGCACACGTGCAAGACTGCAGGTGCCCATCATTAACTCTAATGGCAGTAGGGCAGAAAATCCTGATGCCTCTTTCATTTTCCCTACAGATGCCTTCTTTAGGTTTTCTATTCCTTCCTCCATCAGTTTAGTCAGGCATACTAGGCCACAACCCCAGAAAGGAGGACAATACAGAAGAATCTCTAGAATACACTGTCTCTTCCATCCCTTGGAGCTGTAACTGATATTTTAAAGCATACTGACAGAAGACAGACTGCCAAGTATCAGATCTGGAACCCCAGAGAGAATGGTGGGATGTTGGAAGTGTCACAAACACAAACCAAGTCCCCCACCAAGTATATTTGTAAAAGTGTCTGGACTACTCCATGACCCTCCCCATCCTGCTGATATAACACATGCAAAAACAATCCTTGAATACTATATTCTGTAAAAATCTCTTTCAGATGTGAGGGAGGAATACAGACCTCCCCAGATAAACAAAGCAAAGACCAATAAAATAAAAATAAATACTCTATAGTGCAAACTTCTAGAAAAGTACATGTAGTTCAACTCTCTGAATTACTATACAGATTTTTTTAAAGATTTATTTATTTATGCATACAAGAACTGGGGTGTAGGCCACAGATGTGGGGTGGTGAGAGGATTCACCAGAGACAGAGAGGGGAGCAGAACAGGCAGATTTACTGAAGTACACAGCTGAGGGGAGCAGTTGGAAAGGCTGTTGCACTATGTGGGAAGCTCCCTGGCCAGGGATTGAACTCTTACTGCAGTGGCTGCAGATAGCTTCATTGTGCTGAGACTCAACCCCTTGCACCACCAGAGAGGCCCTATAGATATTTTTTTAATGGAAAAATACAGAGTAACAAAATAGGCATACAAAAACATGTAACACATAGCAGCTCAATTCCTCAAGGGAATATGACCTCACAAGGAGAAACAACTCACAGAAGTCAACCACAAAAACTGGAAGATTGCATCTTCCTATAAGACAGTGAGTTCAAAATTATTATAATAAACTCAAAGAGAAGAAAATTCAGAAAAGCAAGTCAAAATTATATAAGATTTCAAAAAAGTTAATCAAAGATAGAACAAAATACTGAAAAACAATAAGCTCAAAAATAAGCTTAAAGGGGCCTCCTTGGTGGCACAGTGGTTAATCGCTGTGCTGTGGTGCTGTCGGCAGCAGCGACGCGAGTTCGAAGCCCAGCCGGGGAGATTCCCATATGGTGCGGCAGACCTCCCCTGCCTCACCCGCTGCTCCCCTCAGCAGTGTGTTTCGTCCATATATCTGTGTTGCTTCCCACTCTGTCACTGGAGAACCCTCTCACTGCCCCATGCCTCTGGCATGTACCCCAGCTTGTATGCATAAATAAATAAATCTTTAAAAAAATAAGCTTACAAACAGAAGGTAAAAATTAAAATTTTGTGTAAGAAAGAGATTCAGAATGTAAAGAACTCAATAAATGAGATCAGGAGTTCAAGGGAAAGCTATGGAACCAGACTAGACTAAATAGAGAACTGAATCATTATCTCAAAGATAATTATGTACAAACGACCCAGGTAGAAGGAGAGAGAAATAACATGCTAAAAATTTGAAAAAGAACTATCCACCTCTATTAAGAAAGGCAGCATAAGGATAATGAGTATCCCAGCGGGAGAAAAAGAGAAAGGCAAACAGAGAGATTATTCAATGAAAGAATAAAGAAAAACTTCTCAAACCTGGGAATGAAACTGAATACACAAGATCATGAGGATAAGAGAACACCTGGTTATCTGAAATGCAATGAGACTGACAACAAAAGACAATACTATCAAGAGTTCTAAACAAAGAGTGAATATTGAAGATGGTTAAGGGGGAAAGGGCAGGTAACTTAAAATGGTAACCATGTTAAGGCATTCATTAGACTTTTCAGCAGAGTTCAACAAACCCAGGAAGAATACAATGATATATTAAAAATAGCCAAATATAAAAACCGCCAACCTTGAACATTACATTCTGCAAGAAATTCTTTCAAATATGAGGGAAGAATACAGACCCCCACCCCCAGAAAAATAGAAGCTGAAGGGATTTGTCAACACTAAATTTCCCATATAAGAAATGTTTAAAGGAGCTCTCCAACCTAAATTTAATAAAAGAACATCCACCAAAAAAAAAAAAAAAAAATCCAACAAGGAAATAAATAGACCAGAAAACTAAGAAAAAAAAGTCAGTAGCAAATCCTCATATATTAATAGTCATCCTTATTATGAAGTGGACTGAGACCACCAGTTAAAAGTCACAGAGTGACCAGATGGATTAAGAAGCAAAACCTAAATACATACTGCTTACAAAAGATTCATTTAAGTTATAAAACAAACATAGACTCAAAGTAAAGGGCAGAAACTGGTAGTCCAGGTCAATGCAAAATTTTTAAAGACAGGAATGACTCTACTTTGATAAAATAGACCTCCTACCAAAGAAGCTAGCAAGAGACAAGATGCATATTATAAAACAATTGAGATTAACACAACATGAACATAAGACAGTTATATGAACACAGTAAATCAGCAATAAAATTTATAAAGCAAATATTAGGAAGACATTGGCAACAACAAAATAAAAGTAAGCAACTTTACCACCTCACTTACAGCAACAAACAGTTCATCCAGGTGGAAAATCACGGAAACAACAGCTTAAATGAGAAATTAGACCAGATGGACTTAAAAGGATATTTACAGAACATTCTACCCCCAAAGCTAGCAAAATACACATTATTTTTCAAGTGATTACATAGTATTCTCAAGGATAGTCTATATGTTGGATCACAAAACAAGTCTCAATAAATTTATGAAGATTGAAATCATATCAATCATTTTCATATCATAACGGCATGAAACTGAAATCAGTTAAAAGAAGAAAGGTGGGAAAACACAAATTTGTAGAAAATAATCAATATGCTGCTGAAAAATTATTGGCTCGATGAGGAAATAAAAATATACATGTTGATGAATGAAAATGAAAATTCAACTTATCAGAATTTATGGAATACAGTAAAAACAGTATTAAGATGAAAATTATATAATAAAAGCCTACCTCAGGAAGCAAGAATTACAAATAAGAAATCTAAGCTTGCACCTAAAGAAACTTGAAAAAGAAGAATAAAAAAAGTATGTGTATGGGAGGAAATAACAAAATTAGAGAAGAAATTAATAAAATAAAAACCCCAAAGATAAATGAAACCAAGAACTGAATCTTTGAAATATTTTTCAAAATGACAAACATTTTGTCAGACTCACACAGAGAAATAAAACACAAATAAACAAAATAAGAACAAAAGAAAAGATCTAATAGATAATACAGATATACAAAATATCACAAAGGAATATTATGAACAACTATGTGACAACAATTTGAACAACCTCGAAGAAATGAACAAATTCTTAGAAACTTACATAGTCCCTGGACTAAATCAGTAAGAAATAGTAAACCTGAACAGACTTATCATAGGTAAAGAAACTGAAATAGTAGTCAGAATGTTTTTTTTTTATAATATATTTTTATTGTTATTTATGTCTTTTACATTTTGCATTCCCCTTGAGTAGCCCACCACCAATTCACCCGTGATCCATCTCCATGGTCCCTTGTGTTCTTTTCTATTCCATTTTGTGCCCTTTCCCTTCCCTCCCTCCGGCTCCTTCCTCC
>PVIJ01015633.1:0-12144 GCA_004024925.1 Scalopus aquaticus
CCCCGCCACGCCCCCTGCCCTTCCCAAAACCTCTGGAAGACTGTCCCCCGCAGGGACCATCGCTCAGGACAAAGCTGCCCTGGTCATGGCGACAGACTGACCCCCTCAGGGTGGCCGGCGGCAGGCTCAGTCCACGGGACATGGCCTCCGGGGGACGCCCCTCTTTGCGGGATGACCCCCGGACCAGCCTCGCTAGGAATCAGGGGGCGCCTGTCCAGAGGGGATTCTCGGAAGTCCACTGAACATGAGAGGAGAGGAGCCTGCGGACGGGCAGCGCGGGGCCGCCCGGGCCGCGGAGTCCACGCACCCGCCCGCTGCTCCTTCAAGCCAAGCGGAGGTTTGAAGCCAGAACAGAACCGCAGCACCGTGTGCCTCCCGCCGGCCGTGTGGACGCGCTGGGCCAAGCAGCCTGAATCCGGATGCCTGGTCACCCGCCCTCGGAGCCACGTGGGCGATAAACTCGCTTTATGTATTTTATTAGAAATAAACCAGGGGCGCAGGGGTTAAATCTCAGCCTATGGAGCTGTCGCAGCCCCTGCAGCGCGAGTTCAATCCCCGGCCAGGGAGCTTCCCCCAGGGCCCAGCAGACCCCTCCTGTCTCCCGCTGCCCCCTCAGCAGTGGACTTCAGGGGATCCGCCTGCTCTGCTCCCGGCTCTGTCTCTGGTGAGTGTTCTCACCCCCTGCACCTCTGGCCTGCACCCCAGCTTGTATGCAGACATAAATAAATATTTGGGGAAAAAAAAGATACATCAAGATAAAATTATAAAAGAAAAAAAGAAAGAAAGCAGAGCCTCTCCTGGGATGGCCGAGGGGGTCTCAGGAGCGGCCCCGCCCGTGCCCCGCTGGAGGGTCTCTCTCAGCCCCGCCGGGGCGCCTCCCGCATGCGCTGGCGGCGCGGGGACCCTGGCCAGCAGCTGTCCCCCAGGGGCGCCCCACTCTGACTCCCGCAAGGAGACGCGGCTTCTGAGGAGCCGGGCTGACCCAGGGCGCCAGAGCCGGCCGCGGGCCACCCCACGCGCTCGGCGGAGTCCCCCGGCCCGGCAGGTCGCGGCGGGAAACCGGGTCGCGGCGGGAAACCTGCCCGCTGAGTTCCCCGCACGGAGCTGACGGCGCTGTGACATATTTTCCACTCATTTTGAAAAGTTGTCATTGAAGCCCAGTTGTCAAGCAGTTCTCATTTTAATTAGGGAAATTTAAAGCAACTCGGCAACGTTGTTTATAAAGAAGAACATTAAACATGAGTCATTAGCTATTATGCATTAAAAATAAATTACTAAGTGTCAGATTTTCCACCCTTTCTCCTCCTTAATTAACACCTGGGTCTGATTGGATGTGTTTAATTCTTTAGGAGCAAAAATGGGAAGACTTTGAAATAGAAAACATGAACAAAACTAGAAAAGACTTGTAGTTCATCAAGAAAAGCTTCAAAATTCTCTCAGCTCTGGGATTGGTTTTCCCTCGTAAGGTAAACTGAGGCCCTTTGGGGTGCACATCAGACTCCGCTCCTCCGGGAGTGGGAACCGAGAGAAGGTCCGAGACTGACAGTCACTATGGGGCGGGCAGAGCAGCCGATGTTCTCGGGGGTCCCGGCGCCCTGCGGCTCCCAGCGCGGAGGCGGCACCGGGGCGGGGGGCGGGCGCCGTGGCCAGAGCCGCCGTGTGCGAGTCAGGAGCGTGTCCTTGATAAGGTCAGTGAAACAGAAATATTGCGGGGCGGGGATATTATTTAGAAAAGAAGAAAGTCCGGTCACTTCGGAGTGGTCAGGCCGCGGCTTCGCTGGAGCAGGACGCTCCCCGGACCGCGAGCCGCGTCCACGGGGGAAGAGCCTTCGCGAAGCCAACGGGCGGAGGGGCCTCCTGAGGCCCGAGTTTCACGGGGTGTCAGGCCGTTCTGCTCGGGCCTGCAGGACGCGCGAGTGCCGAGGGCGGCGCAGGGACGCTGCAGCGCGGGGACAGGAAAGACGCTGCGCGGGGGCGGTGCAGACGGGGCGCAGCCCTCGGAGAAGCGGCGGAGCCGGCTCCCCGCCTGTTTGCTCTGACGGTTTAACCGCAGCCACCAGCCGGCGCGTCCTGGGGGCCTTCCTGGAGCCGCGAGCTGGCGGGGGGCGTGGGCGGGCAGTGGGGGGCGGGGGACGCAAGTCCAGCTCGGGTCTGCGCTGGGCGGGGCGCGCGGTTTTCACACAGCCGCGGCCGGCTCTCGGCTGCGCCGCCGCCTGCGCGGAGGATCCACACGGACTCGCAGACGCCCCGCATCCCAGACGCGGGCCGCTCCGGACGCGCACCCGCCCCAGCTGTCAGCGGGGCCTGCTTTCGTGGACGGTCCGCTCAGCGCTTGCACGGCGACGCGAGTCCCGCCCTCCGAGAGACCCTTCCCGAGAGGACGGGTCCCATCAGAGGGGCGGTTGGCTGCAGTCGACATTTCCCCAAAATGTTCGAAGTCGCGTTCCGGAAACGGGGAGACGGGCAACCCGTGGGGCTGCCACAGCGAACGGGGCACTTGGTCCAGGGCCCGTGGCTCTCCCTGGGGGGCTGGGCGCCTGGGGGCCCCGGCCTTCCAGCTCAGCCCCACTGGCCTGAAGCGCCCTGCTCCCCCCAGCTGGGGGAAGAGAAGAGCCCCGGGTTCTCCCCACTCTCTTCTTCGCCAGCGCAGTAATTAGACACATAGTTCTCTAAGTTTTACAAAGTAAAATAAATGAATAGGCGGAATTGGGGGAATTATTTTAAAGGAATGTGATTATCTTAACACTGCTAATAATCAGCATAATATCTGAAGCTATTATGAGAAGAGTAAGTTGGATGGAGACCATATGGTCTTTTTTTTTTAAGCCCAAAATAAAGAATTCACTTGGTATTTTTCTAGGGAATATTTTACTTTGATCCGATTTTTAAAAATTATGCTGATGGCATTTGGAGTGCCTCCATTTCCCCCAGCCTTAAGTGTCCCCTTCGGGGTGCTAGCACAGACCGTCTCTGGGCGCGCTGGGCCGAGCGCCCCTCTAAGCAGCTTTGTGAAGCGGCTTCTGACTTTCCAAAACACAGCTCTCCTCTCTTTCCCCAGTTCGCGTCCCCGTCTTGCTCTTTCCTGTGTGTGTGGGGGTGACTTACACAGAGGGCGGGGCTTACTCAGGGAACAATTTCACTTACGTGATTGGCTGGATGTTACACTCAAAACATAGTTCTGCTTTGAATATTTTAAACATATAATTAACTCAAATGCCCTTGTGCCTACAATCCCCAGCCATAAATAATGTAAGCCTTTCTGACTGTTACCAGGTTTATATTAACAAGTAAACAGAAAATTTTAAATTTCACATTATGTAAATATTTAAAGTATAATTTACATATATTTACATAATATTTGCTAATCAATCTAAACTCACATTTACATGAAAAAATGATTTATCCTACACAATTTAAATTAACCAGCTTTTGATTTCCATGAGGTTAATACAAGTGTCATAGATAATGAAAGTTGCTTCATAGTTAACACTTGCGGTTCAGGAAGACAAACATTTAAGGCGCCAGATGCGCGGGTTCCCCGCGCCCCTCGGAGGGAGCTGAGCGCGCGTAGGGGCTGGGCGGCTTCCGCGGCTCCCGATTCCCGCTGCGTGGTGACGGCCAAAGCCCTCTGAGTTTTCTATTTCAGATTAAAAGGGCAAGTCGAAAAAAATATGGGCGAACAGGAGCTGTTTTTCTAGTTAAAAAATCGAATGTTGACTGGTTTTGATTTAGAGGTGACGGTTGTTGAGAGAAGCAACAGACCAGGCAGCTCCAGGGCGGGTCCTGGGGCGGGGCCTGCCCGCCGATGCCAGACTGATCCTCCTTTGCTAACACCCCCCATCCCCGCTTGCAGGGTTCGCTCAGCGCTAGAGAAGCTGAGGATTCCGGAGGGCCCCCTGCGCCCCCGCGGGACCGGAGGGAGACCCCGGCCGAGGGCGGGCGGCAGTGAGGGGTGGGTCGGGATCTCAGGCTTGTGTGACTGCTCAATGAGGCTGAGAGGACCGAACCACTGATAGCCAGCGGGAGGCCCGTCTGCGTGCAGAACTCCTGCAGGAGACCCCAGGACCTCGGTGCTGGGAGTGGCCGCGGGCGCTCCGGGAATAAGGGGCGGGCCCGGATGAGGACCGGCAGGGGCGCGGGCCCAGGCTGAGCCCAGGAGTCCATGCAGGGAGCTGGGTCTGGGCGATTCCCCGCGGACTTCACAAGGCCGAAGAAGAGTGTTCTGCGGGGCAGAGGCAGCGCTTTAAGGTTCTGCGCGGGCTGGGGCGAGAGGAGCGTCCACCAGGCACCAGCGCGCGGGTGGACCAGAAGGCGCAGGCTGGGGGGCGCGGGCTGCAGAAAGCCAGGCCCGTGGCCTGCGGAAGCAGAGTCGGGCGGAGGGAGCCCGGGGGTCCGGGTGGGCTCCGGTGGGTGGGCAGGGGCGCGGGGCTGGGAGGGAGGGCGGCAGGTAGGCGGGGAAGCCCCTGCGGGGAGGCGCTGCCACGCCCAGGGCCCGTCGCAGGCTGGCCTTCCTCAGTCTGCAGGAGCTCCCCTCCCGAGCACCAAGCCTGTAATTCTTCACCGGCAGTTCTGTGACCCTCGATTACCAGCGCGCCGCCCTCGCCGCCCGCCCGGCCGGCTCCCAGCGGAGGCGGCTACAGCAAGCCCCACAGCATCGCGGGCGCCTCCCTCCCTGGACCACCGCGCGTTTGTTTCCGTTTTCTGAAACTGGAAGATGAACACACGTGCCCTGGAGCGAGGAAAGAGAGCGCTTTCAAAGTAGCAAGGAAAAGTTAAGTCGGCGGAGTCCAAGGAATCCGGAAAGAAAACCGCGTGCGCAAAAGCGCTCACTGCCTCGGGGCTGCAGACTCAGCCGGGCGCGAACCTCCGGGGCCCGCTCCAGGGCCGCAGGGAGGGGGCGTCCCCGCCCGCCGCTCCCCGAAGAGGAGGTGCTGGGGCCGCAGGTGCCGCCTGCCTGCGCGGGCAGGTCCCGGGGCTGCTGCTTCTGCTGGAGCCTGCTCAGAAGCCAGGCGCGGAGAGGACGCCGCGGGCCGGAGACCCCGGCCACGAGCTGCGTCCAGACGTGCGATTGCCAGCGTCACGCCGCAAAGAAGAAAAGCGAACCCGCTCAGGCTGGCCCCAGATGGACGCGAGCGTATTCACCGCAGGGTCAGGGATGGAGAAAGAAACCAGAGTTGGCGTCACATTCGGGAACGAGGGGAGTGGCGGGACCCCACGGCGCCCCTCTGCCGCAGCGACCGCGGCCTCTCGGCCAGCAGAGGGTTCTCACGGGCCTGGCTGAGCCCGGCTCGCTGTGGCTGTCCGTCCGGAGTCGGGGAGAAAGGGGCGTAATCGCGGCGACGTCTGCGGCAGTTCAAACACCGGGAGCTTGCGACTCAGGGCCGAAGCCCACAGGCCGTCTGGTTTTTGTCCAGGGGCGCGCACCACGCCTCGAGACTTGTGGTTAAATAAAAGATCTCAGCCACAAAAGCAGAATTAAGAGTCTCTTTCACTCATCAGATTTCTTATAAAACCCTTTCAAATTAGAACACCGTGTGGTGCAGTTTCAGAATGAAGCTAATTTCAACACAGTTTCACACTCGCACTTTGAATAGACTCTAATTGTATTAAAATAAATAAATACAATGCGCTTCGGAGGCGCTGGCGCTTGAGAACAGACTAAGGAACTCCGAGCCCGGAGTTTGACAAAGACTCTCACCAGGAAATAACACGTGCAGCCCTTGGGCACCGAGGGCCTGCCCTCCGCGGGACCGCACTCCCCGAGGTTGTGCTGTCACTTCCTCTGGCTGCTGGGTGTCGTCTGGCTTTCGAGGTCGGCTGTGCCCATTTACTGCCACACACTCGCCCCCGCCCTGCGCCCACGCCCGCGCCAGGGGACGCCTCCCTTTCCCTCCAATTTACCAGTCTCTGCCTTCCCCAACTCCCCGGGGGGGGTGTTCCCTGCACAGCGGGCAAGGACAGCAAACCGCAGCAGCCCGGCCGCCGGCCCCCCGGGGAGCGACACGGCTGCTCCCTGCGCTGCTCCCAAGGGAGCGTAGGCCCCCACCTGCTGTTTCCTGCCCGGCCAGGCCAGGGTGCAGCCTGGGGCGATCACGCTGGGGGGTGGGGGGGGTCCTGGGGAGGGGACGAAAACTCCCTAATTTCATAAAACGGCCTGTTCACACCCAGCCAGCTCACTGAGACAGCCACGGCGCACGTGGCCTTGGACACGCGGAAGCGGGGCCCTAACGTGGGGCCCCAGCGGCCTCCAGGGGGGACTTCACTCAGGGTGGCGCCTCCCCCCGGTCCCCCCATGCGGAGACTGGCCCGAAGCAGCTGCCGCCCTCTGCCACGCCCGTCGCCATGGCTACCCCCATCTTGCCGGCAGCCAGGTCGCCCCTAGCAACAAGCCTCTCGCTGGAACTGGGCGCACATTTCGCGGTGGGGGAGAGCCCTGAATGTGGCGTTTGGGGGGAAAAACTCGCTCTGCCCTCCCCGCCCAGGGGTGCTGACTTGGAGCAAAGTGGGGAGCCCCAGGGGGGCGCCTCCTTCGCCTTCCAGCATCTGGGGTCCCTCAGGCCTCCCCGCTTCTCTTTCCGGGTGGAGTGACGTTCCTCTCTGGGCCAGGACTCGCTTTGTCCTCCTGCGCCTCTTAGTTCCAGGTGCCACAGCTCTTCCACCAGGAGGAAAGGCAGCAGAAGCCGGATCCCCGATTAACGTTTACACACAAACACATTTTGGTCTTTTTCCCACAACAGAAGCTCGACCCTGGCGATCCAGGCGGTCAGCCCTTGGAGACCGTTCTCTCCGGCTGTCACGAGGCGTCACGGACGTCCTCGGCCTCGGCAGATGCCACACCTGTCAGTCGGGGAGGGATTCCTTGGGGCTGGGGGCAGCGGGAGGCCGGGAAGCAGAACGCCTGCCCCGCCCACGCCTGGCCGGGACTCCAGGCCCCCAGCTGCCGCCTCCTGTCCCTGGCCGTTCTTTCTGGCCCAAATTTAGGTCATCCGGGGCCAGGACGGCCGCTGACACGCCCTTGTCAAGCGTGCAGGGCCCGAGGCGGACTCTGCCGCAGGTGCGCAGGTGTGCAGACGGCAGGCGGCGCAGGGAAGGCGCCGCCCGGCCCTCGCCCCTCGCTGCCCTGGCGTCAGGGGACTCGGCGCCCTTGACTCTGTCTGGAAGGTGGCAGCAAGTGCCGCCCGCCGGAGTCTGCAGTGTGCTCCCAAGGCGCGGGCACACGCGGGCGGGCAGAGCAGGGGCAGCGCCGGCCTGGGCGGCCTCACAGGAAGCCCACGGGACGCGGCGGCCTGCCCAGCCGCTGGCGCCGGCCTCGCCCCGTGGGGGCTCATCCTCTGAGCAGGGGTTTGGCCCTTCTTGCAGGGTCATTAAGCAGACGGCGGCGACGGGGGCAGAGGAAGCCGGGGGCCTCACAGCCAAATGCAAGCCCAGGCAGAGTCCTGAGGTCCCCGCACCCCGGGAGGCACGAGGTCTGCGTCCTGCTTCTCGGCTCCTGGGTTTCAGCTTTGCTGGGTGCTCAGGCCCTGGACGGCCTCGGACCTCGTCTTCCAGCCTTGAAAGCTGCAGGTGTCTTCCACCGGATCTGTCCTCGAGGATTTGTGACTTGGAAATAAATAATCTTTTCACGGCCATCACTGTAATTCTGGTAGAACTGAGGGGCGGCGGCGGCGGCAGGGAGGCGGCGACAAGCAGGCCACTGTCTCTGCCAGCGCGAGCCAGGACGTTTAGGGGACTAACGGTTTTCCTCCTGCCGCCGTCGCCTGTGTCAGACAGGGAGAGACAGGCGCGGCGCAGACTCCACCTGAGCAGGCAGCTGGGCCAGCACGGCCCGTCCGCACCTGCGCAGATCACGCGGCACGCGCACGCGCGACACCACCGCACATCACGCGCGAGTAGCACGGCGCCAGGCACACGCGGGTCCTATGTTGCTGTCCAGCTCAGAGAAGAGTGTTGGCTCCCGTGAGCCAAGGGCAGGGGGCGCTGCGCGGTCAGAGGGGCCGGCCCCCCAGGAGTCTGTGTCCGCCGCGGGAGCTCCCGGCGTGCCCTGGCCCCCGGGCGGGCGGAGAAGGCCCCGCGGCGCTGTCTGGAGCCAGCCAGGGTCTTCAGTTCATAGGCAGTGACGGCGCGGCGCCCGGGCGGAGGGAGTTTGCGGAAAGCTCTGCAAGCAAGGCCGGTCGTGCTGGACGAGCCTGTGAAACTGTCCAGCCGGCGGCGGCGGCGGCGTGACCCGGCGAGCCCGCGCCCTGCCGGGCCCGCTCTTTGCTGCCCCATCGCGCCCGCGAGCCGGGCAGCCAGGTGTGCGCCGCCCCGCCCCGCTCTGCCTCCTTTCTCCCAGCACCCTCTCTCCGGGTTCATCCCCTTTACCCCGAAAGGCGCCATTGCACCCTTTCCGAAAGCTGAGCGGCGCCTCGCGGTCCCGCGCGCCGCCGCTCCCTCACCATCGCCCTGCGGCGGGCCCTGGGCGGTCAGCGCCCGCGGTGGGGGGCACAGACGCGGGCTCTGCTGCGCCGCACGAAGCCGCATTCCAGACACCGCTGCGCCTGCACGCGCCAGCTGCTCGGCCCGCCCCCGCCGCAGCCCGAGGGAGCCAGGCCAGCCCGGCCCGGCGCGCGTCTGCCTCGGCGCAGGCGGCCCCGCACAGCTCAGCGCGCTCCTTGGTCAGATGCTCAAGCCCTGGGCGAGTCTCCCGCAGAGGCCGGCCCGGCGCTCTCCTCTGCCGGGCGGCTTCACATGAAGGAGCCGCGGCGTCACGGCCCGTCCTGCGGGAACCCACGTCTGTCTGCGCACGACGCCCTCTTCTCACAGAAAGGCGGGAGCGTCGGGGAACAGGCGAGCCCCGCGCCGGCTGTCTGCCCGCACCGAGCGCGCGCCCCTCACAGGCCGGCTGCCCACATCCAGAGCTGCCGGTGATGAAAGTTCCACCCGTGGCAAAGTTTATTCTTTGCAGGTAAAATCGGATTGGGCAAGACACCAAGGAGAATATAAACGACCTTTCCGTAATGTTTGTAAAATCAATCTGGTCGCATGCTACCTCCAGACAGCGTCTGATGATGAAGTCTCGTCACAGACACCATTATTTCAGAAAGCAAAACACCGCTGATTGATTTCTCTTTAAACAGAACACTGATAGTTTAGTTGACTTTACTATGTATTTTCCCGTTTCTGACGATAATTTAAAAATGCAAAGGTAGCAATTAATAAGTCCCTTTGTGCTGGGGCATAAATCGTCGATGACTTGTAATTCACTCCAGCAAAGCTGTTGGCATCCTCAAGCCAAATAAATATTTCATTTCTAGAAGTCACGACAACCTGATGAGCACCCCAAGCAGACACACTCCATATTCATGGGCAGACATCTTTTAATCAAAATGTTAATAGAGGTAAGTGCCGTGGCTCAGAAAGATTGGTTCAGAAAAGCACAAAATGAAGAGGGTATGAGTGTAAAGGGGTAATTAGCAGACGAATGGATGGATGATGGATGATGGATGGATGAAGAATGGGAGGATGGAGGATAGATGGGGATATCAATCTTTGGATTGGATATATATGTAATATATAATTACTGAAACTGGACAATTGGGATCTACAGGATAATGCAGCATATATTTTTATGCTGTTTCTATAAAGACTATCTTTATCACAGAATATAACAAAGGTGTTTTTGTGGGGCAGGAGCCTCCCTGCCAGAGCAGGGCAAAATTCAGAGCATGCTGTCCTATCTTCGTCCCCACTGTGAATTTCTGTAAATGTAACTGTGCAAGTACAAATATTTTTGCCTCAGATCAGCTGGCACAGAGTGATTCATCGACCTGAGAGTGATGTTTGGCTTTTTCTCTTCTTCCTCCTCCTCATGGCGCAAAGCAGGCATAATGGGGCACGGATGTGTCATAGATGCAGGCTCCGCACCAAGCGCTGTGCTAGGGACTCACAGAGAACCGATGTCTCCAGCGATGCGTAGGGTCAAACATGCAAAAAGGCTGTTAAATGTTTTTAGGGTTATTTTTAGAATTGTACAATATTTCATTCATAACACGATTAAAATAAACATCGCACTTACACTCATCACTGCACACGCAGGTAGCTAAATTATTGTAAGAAGTTTTGTCAAACTTTGGGCCCCCCTGGGGGTGCAGGGGTTGTCTCAGCCTATGAAGCTGTCCACAGCCACCGCAGCGCGAGTTCGACACCCGGCCAGGGAGCTTCCCACAGGGCACAGCAGACCCCTCCTGTCTCCCCGCTGCCCCCTCAGCAGTGGGTTTCAGTGGATCCGCCTGTTCTGCTCCCCACTGTCTCCTGGGAGTCCTCTCACTCCCCCACCTCTGGTCTACAATCCAGTTCTTGTATGTATAAATAAAACTTAAAAAAATGAAAATATATTAAACTCCTTCTCTAGGAAAATGTCTGCAAGTCTTGCTGTTTTTGTCATTGGCCACTGAGCATGGCCGAGTCACCTGGCGGCTTCAGCTTCAATTTCCTTATATACAAAATAAGGGACAGCACGTCCGGCTCTTTGTTAAGACTTAGAAGGGACCACAGCAAAGGACAGATGTAATGTTGCATTGCACTGCATAATACCATCCTGCACGCACCATCCAGAGTTGATGGCACCATTTTCTGATGCAACGCAATACTAGTGCCAGGTGGCTGCTGAAGTAAGCTGACATCAGCAGTGCACTCTAGAAAGCCCTGTCGGAAAGGTTGCGCATTGAAAATATTTCAGACTTTGTGCGAGACAGTTGAAGCTACTCTTCCATAGAACTGCTATTATTTTATCCATTTAGGCAGAATACAGAACAGTCATGCTTCGAAAGTGCGTTAATAGCATGGACAATTTCTGCTCTATTTGTGGGGAAGTGACATTTGCCGGCCAGAAGAAAAGGATCACTTGTCAAGATCAGAAGGCTTAGCACCTTTACTTCGGATGCAAGGCTGGTGACCAAGACAAGCCTTGGGCCCCGCATATATGCTGTGCTACATGGACAACACAGCTTTCACAGTGGTTCAGTGGCCAAAGACCATCCATGCCGTTCGCAGTCCCCATGGTGTGGAGAGAGCCAAGCAACCACATAAAAGACTGTTACTTCTGCTTGGTTCCTCTCTTTCCAGCGGAATAGCAAAGCAAAAGAAGTCATGAAGAGTCTACCCAAACATTCCGTCTGCATTGAGATGACGGGTTCAACAACTTGCTGCAGGGTGATGCGAAACAAGCATGGGATGCTTTTCATCTAGTGTCTACAAACTTTCTTGGGAATGTTAGGGCAGAAAACTACAAGGAACTAGTAGAAGACATGCTGGTGCAGTATCAGAAACTTGGCTGCAATATGTCTCTAAAGATCCACTTCCTTCATTCCCATCTGGATTTCTTCCCTGAAAACTGTGGTGTGGTTAGTGATGAACATGGCGAATGTTTTCATCAAGATATCGCATCCATGGAACAAAGATAGCAGGGAAAATGGTCCCCTCCACTGCTGGCTGACTACTGCTGGACACTCCCCAGAGATGCTCCTGAACAGTGTACATGAGACAAGTGAAGAAATCTAAGAAGTAGTCTGTGACTTGATCTTTTACAGGTATTAAGCGTAGGCCTATTACTATTGCCATGCACTTCATGATGTAAACATCAGTTTATTGCAGATTACAAAAAAACTATAGAGTCAAAATTAGAATTTGACTGTCATATTCGTGTTGAGCACATACAAATTGATAGGAAATGACTAATCTTATTTCAGTGACAGACTTTTGTAAAAATTTGCTGACCAGTCTTATTTGGGATTATTTCTCAGTGCTCCTTCCTGGGGTCCACGTCCTAAAGGGACCTGCACGATCGGGGAGCTGCCCAGGCTCTGCCCTGAGAAGACAGAGCGCCGCGCGCACCCGGGGCCGAGGCCGAGCTGAGCGCGGCGGCGCCTGGGCGCGCGTCCCGGCGAGAGAGCGAGACGCTCCGCGAACGACGCAGCCGCCCTGCCCCGGGTTCCGCTGCCTCCGCTGTTGCCCTTTACTAAAAAGATTATTTAATATTAGCTTTTCATATTGCTGAAGACACAGCAACAGACGCTCTCATAAACTCATTGAGAAATTTTCAAAGATCAATGGAGTTTATATTCATATAAAGGTAAAATCTGGTCTAATCAAAATACTATACCTTCA
>PVIJ01015633.1:12244-35825 GCA_004024925.1 Scalopus aquaticus
GCCAGAGGCGTGGGGCGGCGAGAGGGTACACAGGAGACAGAGTGGGGAGCAGAACAGACAGATCAGACACACACTGCTGAGGGGAGCAGCGGGCGAGGCAGGAGAGGTCTGCTGCGCCATGTGGGATTCTCCCGGGCCGGGCGTCGAACTCGCGTCGCCGCTGCCGACAGCCCCACAGCGCAGCGCGCAACCGCTGCGCCACCGGGGAGCCCGGAAGCTGCGATGCTAACAGCAGCGTTATTTCCACCTTCGCGATGGCAGGTCCGAGCTGGGAGAGGACCCAGACGCGGCGAGGCGGGCCGAGGGCCGGGGAGGGGCTGCACACAAGCGCGGCAGGGGCTCTCTGGGGCCGCCCCACAGGTCCTGGCTCCGGCCTGTCGCTTTGGGCCGCGGGTCATTTCCAGTCCAGGCCAGTGGAGTCCCCACAAGCCCACAGGAAACTGGCCACTTCCTCACCACCGAAGGGGTGGAAACGGGAGTATCAGCCAGAATGGGGGTTTTGCCAAAACTAATTTTCCAGCAGAGAAACCCGTCTCCACGGCAGGTCCGCCTTGATACGGAGCACCCGGCCCTGGTCTTTGGGCCCTCTTATCCTGCGGGGCCCCTGTCTGGTGTCCCTAAAGCCCCGGCCCAGCCCGCGCTTCGGCGCAGATGCGGCTGCGGGCAGAAGCGGGCGCGAGGGAGCCAGCCGGGCCCTCGAGGCGGAGGTGGGGGCGGGCGGCGGGCCGGGGAGGCTTGCGGGGCGCTGGCCGCCGCACTGCTCAGATCATCCGTTCTCAGGCATGCTCGAGCGACAGATGTTCTCGCGCCCTAGTCCACGAAAGACGAGGCGGAATCTTCCGCTGGAGGCTCGGCGGGCGGCGCCAGGGCTGCGAACACCGGGTCCTCCGTGGGCGGAGCCTGATGCGCGCCCGGTGAGCTCAGCTCGCTGGTCCTCACCGCGGAGGGGCGACGAGGGCGGCACCCCCACGTGCAGGGCGGGGGCCGGCAGGGACCCCCGGGGCAGTGCTAGCGGCCGCCCCTCTGCTGCGGGAGCCAGGTGCTGGGTCAAGGGGTGGACAGAGGCGGCCGGCACGGGCCGGCAGGGGCGCGGAGGCTGGCGGGGGCTGAGCCCCGGCCACGTTAGGTTCCCCAAGGGCGTGGCCTCTCTGCGGCTGGAGACAGCCGAGAAGGGGTCACGCCTCAGGACCGCGGCGGGTGGCAGAGCCGGCGGACACCCAGGCCTTTGGGAAGACGAGGCGCCTGCTCCTGGAATCGGAGAGGAGAGGCGCAAGCCTCGTCATTCCTCCTTAATGCTTCACAAGCGAGGATCGAAACTGAGAAAGTTAAATGGCCGCTCAAGGTCATGCAGTTGTTGTCCTCGGAGGGATGGAAGGAAACTCAAGACTAACGACCAGGAGCCCCTCCTCCTGGGGTCCCTGGGGGTTCGCCAAACGGCGCCCGCAGACCGCCGGCTCCGAGTCGGAGCTCAATGTGTCTTCCGACTAAAACAACAGGAATACAAATCACTGTAATTTAGCAGAAAACACCTGCAGTGAACTGTAAGGAAAATCTTGTTGACTTCAATTTTACTGATTCTGAAATTAGCAGCAAGCTATCAAATTAGACATTTTTGATCTGAGTAAAAGAGACTGCTTATTTTTTGTCTGTCTATGGGTGTATCATCACATTTTTTCTCTTTTCGTGGCTTTTAATACTCTGACCTTTATGTTAGAAGACTTTACAATGGTCCGCAAAGTGCAGTCTATCTACCTTTCACTTAAACACTCAGTAACTATAGCATGAAACATGCCTTTAAAAGGGCTTTCTTGATGGTGCATTGTGCGTTTGGTTGTCCATTATGTATCTGCATACAACTCTGCTCAACTAAGCAATTTTCCTTAATGTCAACCTTGATGAACAAGTGAGCATTAAGGCAACACTTAAACGCCAAAGTAATACATGTTAAATGAATCTGAATAAACTAAGCCAGTGAAGAAATCATAATTAGTTTCACTGCCTGCTTTGAGTAAATTTTCTTTCCAAAATTCCATATGTGTTTTCTAATTGTTTCTTTACTAGTATCATCTAAGAAACATTGCACAGTTAAACGTGGCAAATTTTCAGACTAAAGTTTGCTAACTAAGACTCAGCAGGATTTAATGGATTTACATTACCACAAAAGAATTTTCATTTTTCTTAAACTGTTGATCAGCAAATCTTTTTAGGTCATCTTAGGAGTCAGTCTTAAAGTCACTGGTGTAACTGATGAGCTATTAACAAGTGAGTTCCATTTGTAAAAAATTTGACCAGTTTGACAAAGAGTTGATTCATGAAAAGTCATCATAAGCAGACTTAGCTGGGCGCAGGGGTTAAGTTTCAGCACTATGAAGCTGTCAGCAGCCACTGCAGCACGAGTTCGATCCCCGGCCAGGGAGCGTCCCACGGGGCGCAGCAGACCCCTCCTGTCTCCCCTCTCCCCCCCTCAGCAGTGGACTTCAGCGAATCCACCTGTTTTGCTCCCCACTCTGCCTCTGGGGAGTCGTCTCATGCCCCCACCTCCGGTCTGAACCCCATTTATTGTATGCATGAATCAACAAATCTTAAAATACAAAGCAGACCTAGCTGAGCAGGTCTCAGGAAAGCTTGCCAGATAACTCTTCAGTTCAAACAGGAACGATGTTCAACTGCCACGAAACGTCACAGATCAGAGGATTACCGTCAAGGAAGCGTGCTAAGAAGTGCGGGGGTGAAAACCCGCTGATGAGAGGCTACTTCAAGAGCAGGTCCTTACTTGGACTTGTTCTGACAAGTGGACACCTCTGACTTACTAAGAAGATAACAGCAAAATGCAACGAGGTGAAGATATGTGAAACGTGAATGGGAGGAGAAGGGCTTTATGAGGACAGAGAGAGCATCAATAGTTTGAAAGAAGTAACCGGCTAAAGAAACAGTATTAAGTTAGTTTGTCCATTGAAAAGGATGGATAACCTTGGATCTAAGCGCTAATTGTAATTTGTAGTATTAAAATCTGTTTACATTTCTTCCACAGAAAATACAATGCACTTAAGGTGATAATGGTAAAAGTGACAGCAAAAAGCGCTTTCAGACTGACTTGCAATGAGTTGCAGGCAGCCCCTCGGCGGCACATTGCGAACTGTAACTGCGAGAGGCAGCGGAGCTCTGTGGAGACACAAAGTCCGAATCTTGCTGGGGTGTCCTCTCCACGTGTCCTCTCATAATTAAAGAGAGATACTTATTTTTCCCATTTCAAAGAAAAAAAAATCTCTCGACCTCACTTCCTCACCCAGCTAAGCCCCATCGCTCGCCGCCTCTGACTTCCTCGCGCCCGCCTTCGGCTCACCCCGAGGGAGCGGCTGCATCTCCCGGAGCCCTTCGCACAAGCTCCGCCCCTCGCTCCCGCAGGGCCACGCGCCTGCTCGGGTTCGGGTTCCTGCCGTTCTTCCCAGTCCCCTCAGGCCCGTCCACTCTCGATCGGGCCCTTGAACGTCTGTCCCGGGGACCGCCCTGTGCCCTGTCCGGTGTGAAGTGTCGCGCGGGCGCTGCCTTCCCGGCGACCCGACACGGAACCCTAACGCTGCTGCTCTGTCCGAGACACCCCGAAAAAGCCAGCCGCCTATTTACCTGTGCCTGGAGGTCTGATGGGAACCCGAAATGCAGCGTGCTCACAGCACAGCGCCCGTCTCCCAGACCCGCCCGCCCTCCTCTGCCCGCGCGGGGAAGGCCGCTCCGTCCGTCCGCTGCTCTTGCCCAGGCCCTGCCCGCGGAGAGCCCCTCCTCCTCCGCGCTGCCTTCGGCGCCCAGCGGCCCACTGGCGTCTCTCCGAGGAAGCAGCAGCCTGACACTGCCGCGGCTCCGCGCCGTGCGGCGAGAGCAGCGGCCCGCGCTGGCCCACGCTGCCCGCCCAAGGCCCACGGAGAAGCCACACTGCGCGGCGCCCGCCCGCTCCCTGCTGCCGAGGCGCCGACTCCCCCACTCGGGCGCCAGCCGGTGCCCTCCCTCGCCTCGGGACCGGGCCCCCACCTCTGGCCTCATGTCCTGCGCCCCCACTGTCCAGCGCCGCCGGCCGCCTGTGACATGGCTGGCGTCGCCAGGCACGCGGCCCCCCGCCTGCGTCCACACTGGCTGGTTGCTCCTCTCGCGGACTCACACCCAGTTTGCTCCGAGCGCGCTCCGCCCGGGTGGACACGCGCGTGAACTTGGATCCCCCTTCGCGCCACGCGCTCCCCCCTTCCCCCCCAGGCGCCTCGCCACTGAGGACTCGGGGAGGTCTCGCTGTGCCCACTGGGCTTGAGCGACGGCGCCCTCCGCTCGCGGGAACGGGCGCCCGGGCTCGGGACGCTGAGAGGAGAGCTGGTTTTCTGGCGACTCCACGCCCGCTGAGCGGAGCCCACTGGGGCGCTTCTGCCCACGCCCCCCGCCCGCAGGGGCTGCCCGCGCAGGTCACACGCCCGCGCCTAAGCGCAGAGCCCTGGCGTCTCTGCTTTCCTGGAGCCCGTGCAACTTGCATTTCGATTATACAGAAAGAAACAAATTCTGTCTTCATCCACGAGTCCAGCATCTTCAGAGCGCGAGAGAAACAGAATCAAGTGCACCCTGACTAAACCTCCTCTGTCATCAGATGTTAAACGCGTCTCCTATTTCTTGGGTCCGAGACCCTCCAGGGCCGGGCGATGGGGAAGGAAAGCGCTAAGCAGATGGGACCCCACGTCGTCAGAAGCAGCAGGATGCGCACGCCCACTGGGTCCCGGCCGCGGGTGCCCACCAGCCCACCCCTCACCCTCCAGCTCGCTCGGGGAGGCAGGGGAGGGGCAGCAGGGGCGCTGGCGGAGCAGCCCTGTACTGCGCTTCACATTTTCCTCAAGTTAGCACTTTTCGGGCAGAGGTGACCAGGGGACAGGGAGTCTCCGGGGCTCTGTTTCGGGGTGGTGTAAGAAGGGGGGGTTCTCCACGTGTAACCCAGCTCGATTCCTGCCCCAGTTCTGCTCGTACCTCCCAGCGCGCACCCCTGTCCCTTTCTCCGTCAGCATCCCAGTGCACCAGAAGCTATTTCAGGCGGGGGTCGCTCTCCCAGCGCTGGGGACGAGGAGCTGAGGGGTCCAGTGTGAACCCCAGTGCGGCGCGGCGGCAGCCAGGGTGGCAGCGCCGCCCGCCCGCCCCTGCTCAGCCGGCCAGCGCACGCGAGCTTCCCGCGGCCAGGGCCGGGGTCCCGGCGTCCCCGCCCACACCCCCGGCCCCGTGGGCTCACGCGCCACCACTCACGGACTCGGAGTCCGCCCCTGCTGGCCAGTCCCCGTGCTCGGGGCCGCGCTCCTCCCTCGTCCTCGCCCGCGCAGACCGGGCGCGCGCCCTGCGGGGCTCCGCCGATGAGGGAGAGGCGCTCCCGCCTTTTTGAAACTAGTCTCCCCAAAGTCCTGCCGCGTATTGTCATACACGTACACACACACACACACACACACACACACACACACACACTTTAAACCACGTTATTTGCGCTCTGCTTCGAATTATCATCAGCCACTGGATTTCCCAGGTGTGCCTTAGCCCTGTCTCCCGCCCCAGGCCGTCAGTGAGCACAGACAGCGCCCGGTCAGCTTCCGCAGCTGGTGACTCTGGGGCCGTGCCAGTGTCCCACGCGTATGGCATGGAGTGGCACACCGTCGGCAGCCTCAGAGTCACCGAAAGGACAGCCCACTGGGTCCCCAACTTCTTCCTCCTAGGCAGACACGCTGCTGGAATATTTACAGCCAAGTTTATTTGTTTCTCCTGATATTTATGTGCCAACTTTCTGAAATTTCCATCCATTTCATCCTTTTTTTTGCTCACAATCCAATTTGCTTGAATAACCTCATTCATAAGACAAATCAACTAAATCTCAGTTTAATAAAAAATGCCCATTATGTGTGATTCTCTCATTACTTACATCAAATACTCGAATGCTATTGTCTGCATGTTTTTACATAAATTATGTATCACGCAATACACTAGATTTGGTGTTCTTTTCTGCATAATGTAATAATCAGCATCCTTCATTTGAATATCGTAGTTTAATACCACTAAAGCAGATAATATTTTCAAATAAAAGGAAAAACTATGTAAATTGTTTAAAACACCTCTTCTCAGGAGCGGGTTTATCAAAACAGCTTATCATGCTGTGAAAACAACAACAAACCCCGTGGCTTCCGTCTCTCATGGACCAGGCCCTGGAGACCGGGGGCAGGTAGCCCAGTCCGCGGGGAGCCCTTTCCCTGTCCCCAAGGCCTGCAGCCAGGGGGACGGGCCGCCCTGGCGCCGCGAGGGGGTGGGGGAGGGGCTGCTGGAATCGGCTGGGGCTGCAGTGGGGGGCTGTGCCGGTGGGCGTTGGGGCCGCGGGCGGGTCACGAGCACACGGTGACCGAGGTGGGACGGGCCCTCTGGCCTCCCCGCCCACCAGGTCCCGCCGCAGGCAGCGGCTCCACCCTACTGGGCTGGGGGCCTGGCCCGACCGGACACCAGAGCGCGCAGGTCCCGAGTGGGGGCTCCCCAGCAGTGACTGCGCAGGCTCTTGCCGACGCTGGCTCTCATGAGGAGGGCGGACGGCGAGAAGGCCCAGGACCCTGGGCAGTGCCTGCCTGGCCGCAGGCGCGGTCAGCAGCCCAGACACCGCGAGGCCGCGCGGCGCGCGTGGGGGAGTAGCCGCCCACACCGTGGCCCAGGGCGCCGGCCAGGCCCGCACGGAGGCCCCGCGACGCCGGCCGCACCTACACGAACAGAGGCGCTTCGTCCGCGCTCAGACGGAAGCGGGGTCTGGGCACGCGGGCGCCTCGCGGACACCCCGCAGCGCGCCGGGGCTGGCCGAGCTCTGAGTGGGGAGCGGGAGGGGACGCCAGGCCCCGAGGGGCGAGTCTGCGCAGGGGCCGCTGTCCTGCAGCACGGCGCGCGCGTGTCCCGCCCAGAGAAGCCCCACGAGGCCGCGGGAGGGGGGACGCTGCCCCACGCCTCAGACTGCCCGCCCCGGGCGCGCGGCTCCTCGGCCATCAGAAACGCCAGCGCCCTCCCTGCCGGGCTCAGGCTGACCCACCAGGGCGCCTCCTGTTGGGGCGCTCCGTCCTCACCTGTCCGCCGGAGCCGCAGTCCAGCAGGTCCAGCCTGCTCAGGGCGACAGGCCTCTGGGCCCAGCCGGCCTCACTGCCCTCAGCTCAGGGGCTGGGGCGCGCCATGTGCCCACTGCCGGGCCAGTCAGCAGCAGGGCAGCGGCACGGGGAGAAGCCATGAGGCGCGGGGCCAGCTGGGTGCCCACGGGGGACCAGGCCGAGTCTGCCCAGAGCTCACCCGGACAGGGCCAGGCCACTGGCAAACCGGCACCTTGAAGCGAAATGCCGGCAGGGATGGGAAACCAGCGGCCAGGAACCTGGACTAGTGTCTCCCGGTCGCGCCCCCAGGCAGGGGAGAGGTCACTGCTGGCCGCGCCCGCTCGCTTGAGGTGCCTGGGGATGTCGCCGGCTCCGTCGCACCTCTACATGCAGAGAAAGCCGCCCCACCGCCCCGTTCCCCAGGGAGGGCTTGGGGGCCGGCACGCCTTTGCACGGGGCGGGTCCATGGCGCACCGGACGCCCGGAAGCCGTCCTGTAAGGCGCGGAGGGTCAGAGGCCATGTCGCTGAGAGCGCAGCGCGGGGGACACAGGCGCGGCTGACCTCACCGGGGGAGAGGACGGGGGGGCGGGGCGCCAGGGGCGGGATGCAGGGGTGAGACGGAGGGAGGGTGGGAGGCGACAGCCAGAGGCCCAGACTCCAGAACGCCGCCGGAGCCCCCGCCCGGGAGAGGTCGGGGCGACACGCCTAGGAGGGAGCAGCGGCTGCTCAGTCACACTGGACACTCCACAGGCCGCTGTCGATCCTTAATTTAACATCGAGTCCTTTCAGTGGTCACTGATGGCCCTTTGAGACCCTCACTGAGTCGGCGTCGCTTATCTCGCTCTCTCTACTTGGAGCATTTCACGTTCTTTTTGAAAGGGAAGCCGAGTCTCTCACTGACTCTTGCTTTGTACTTCCGTCGCTAAATTCTGCCAAGAATAATATTAGCTGAGGAACAGTGTACGACCTTGACCATCAAGAAAGATCCCTGTTGAAAAGTGATTTTTAATTACCTCTGACTGAGGGAAAGCGAGTCACAGCGGTGACGTCGCGATGTCAGCCAATGACATCAAACCGCCACATCAGCTGCCTCCCGGGGGCTCGCTCCTGGGACCAGTCGCCTCTGCCGCCCGCTCCCGGTTGGAGCCCTGCGCCGTCTGCGTCCTCGCCCTGGGGCTGTTCCTGCTGCTGGACGGACGTGCCCAGTGACCGACAGCCCCAGACAGCACGGCCAGCCCCGGGAACCCGTGCAGCCGACTCCCCGCGCCAGGAGGAGACTCGCGCCCCAGACGAGGGCGCCAGGAGGGTTAGAACAGGACGCGGCGGCAGCGGGGCAGAAACGTGACGCCACATGGTCTAAGAACTCGCACAACGAGCCACCACACAGCCCAGTGCCTTAGCTGGTGGGGAAGCGTGGAGCAAAGACTTGCCGGAAAACTGTCACACGGCGTTCGGATAAGGGGTGCACAGGCTTTCCCACCACTGCTGCTGGTGCGGCCACCAAGGCAGGGGTGCCCCACGTTGATGGGGTCCAGGCCGGCGGGGTGCGGGCTGGCGGGGTCCGGGCCGGCCGGGTGCTGGCTGCATCTCCACGGTCCTGTGTGGCGAGGAGGCCGCTGGGCACCTGCCTCACAGGTGGCAGGTCATGGGCGGCCCCGGGTCCCAGAGTGGCCCTGAGCCGGCAGTCCTGTGCCCGCGGGCTGGAAATGCCCGTGTTGGGCCCACATCCCTCCCGCCGAGGCGGTCCCTGTGCTTCTGGAGGCCCGTCCTGCGACTCAGGTGCAGGCGGCGCTGACCACCCCAGGGGGCCCTGCGGGTGCTGGGCGTGTTGGGGTGCCCCTGCCCTTCCCTCTCTGGTCCTCGAAAAGGAGGGTTGGTTTGGGGTCCCAAGAGGCAGGAACAGGAAGGAGTGGGGCGGACCGGGGCCGTCAGGGTCTCGTCCACTGCCTGCGTCCCTGAGGCAGGCCACGGGCGGCCGGAGCCAGGGAGCGCCCCAGACTGGGGATGGCACCGGGACTGCGCAGGAGCCGAAGCCCCAGATGGGCAGCGGGACTGGCGGGGCGGGGGCTGGCCGTGCGAGGGCGAAGGCCGGATCCCAGCTGCCTGTGCGCCCGCACGTCCGCCTCCCGCGGGCAGACGAGAAGCCAACGGGGCGGGCAGCCGCCTCCCTGGACCCGCGGCCACTCGGGGCCAGCGACCTGCCACCACCAGCCAGCGAGGGCACCGCCACAGCGCTCCCAAGATGCTGAAATCACACACAGTTCCCTGAAAGGCGATTTTGGCAGCAAGGGGCACTTTCATTTATGTGAAATTTGACTCTTTTGACCCAAATAACAGAAGCCACGCTTGGGTGCCTCCAGCCAGGCGGCGCCTCCGGCCACTTGGTTCTGCGCACTCAAGGAAATCAGAAGCGGGGCGGGAGTCGCGCGCAGGGACGCTCCGCCCCTGTCCTCGCAAACGCGCAGGGCGGGCGTCTCCGCATCAGTCACGGGGACAGCCGCGGAGAGCACGCGCTCCCTGGCGCTGCCCCCACAGCCGGCAGGAGGGGCAGGAACGTGGGGTGTAGGATTCTCGGGGCACGATTCCTGGCTTCAGCCCACAGAAAAAAGGTTTTTTTTAACCTTCTTTTAAACTTTCAGTTTTTATAAATAATAGATAAGAATAAAACGAAGGCTTTTAGGGTTAAGGAAAAAGAGGGACAAGCTTCCCTCAGGACCAGCCAAGGGGGCCTGGGAGGCGTGTGGGGAGGGGCTGGAAAGGGGTGACGGTCGGAATCCGTGAGCCGCCCCCGCAGCCCTCTCTGGGGGAGCCGCCCGAGGCTGCGGGCTTCGTTCTCCGGGCATCGCGGTCACTTGCGACGGGCCGGCCCGAGCGCACTCGGCTGTGACAAGAAGACTCCACTGGGGAGCCCCGCGTGCTGCTTCTGTGCTGAGGACATTGCCCAGATGAGTGTGGGAAGGTGCCGGACACCCGGCGGTCCCGCTCCGCGAGCCGCCTCTCCGCGAGCGGGGACCCGCTGGTGCGCGCAGGTGCCCACAGGGAGCTCGCCCCGTCCGCAGAGGGCCGCCAGCGCCCCCACTTCCAGAAGGAAGGTGGCGTGACTCCGGACGGGCTGTGCTGGCCCCGGATGTGACGGCGTCCTTGTCCCTCGCGCGGGGACCGCAGGCACCGCCGAGTGTGCGTCGGCCAGGAACAAATCACTGCGCGTCCGCAGCGGAGGGACTGGTGTGCCCGCTCCCGCTAGGGACGCCGGCTCGCAGACCCAAAGCCGCGCGGGCGTGACCTGGCGCCAGCGGGGCCCACGCGCCGGGCGAGGGTGCCCTGTGTCCCCGTGAGCCGGACACCGAGCCTGGCCTGTCCACGCGGGCGCGGCGCGATGGACTAAGTGTGGCCAGGCACTCTCCGTGCACGTCCTGTCGTAGGGTAACACCAAATGCACAGATCATGGAAATGGAACTGCGGCCGGCTGTGGGGCGCGTCAGCGCGAGCGCGGCTCTGCGGGAGCCAGTGTCATTGGCGCGTCACGCAGAACCCCGAGTCCCTCTCAACCGCCCGACCCCACGATCGGAAACGTGCGCGCGCCCCCGGCGGGACACAGCCCAGAACGGCCCCGCGCAGCTGCGGACGCCGCCGGGGCTCTGCCGTAGGTGGACCTGTGGCCTCCGGCCAACCAGCGTCTCTGGGCCTCGGCTCCCCCGCCCCCCAGTAATAGATGCTGAGTCAGCGGACCTGACATCATGAGGGTCGCGTCTCCCATGGGTGGCGCTGCAGTCAGACCTGAGACAGACAGTGCAAGTGAGGTAAGTAAAACAATCCGATTAGAAATACTGGTTGAAAACTGAGTGTCTTCCTAGAGAGAAAAGATCTTGAGCCTGAAGGGAGCCAACCATGATGACGTCACCGCTTTATTCTGACAGCGCAGAAGCGCAGAGGTGGATAATGACATCATACCCATGGGTTGGCCACACTGAAAACTTTGGCTTCATAACTAGAGAGGACTTATGTAATAAATGTTTTCTTAATAAACATTTGAAGAGGGGCCTTCCTGGGGGCGCAGGGTAAAGTCTCAGCCTATGAAGCTGTCGGCAGCCGCTGCAGCACGAGTTCGATCCCCGGCCAGGGAGCTTCCCACAGGGCGCAGCACACCCCTCCTGTCTCCCCTCTGCCCCCTCAGCAGTGGGTTTCAGTGGATCTGCCTGTTCTGCTACCCACTCTGTCTCTGGGGAATCCTCTCATCCCCCACCTCTGGCCTGCACCCCAGCTCTTGTACGCAAAAATAAATCTTAAAAAAAAAATAAACATTTAAAGAAAAACAACCGAAAGCTGTAAATGCAGTTCCCTAAGCAAACAAGACACACTCAGCAGCTCTGCCCTCCCCACTGGTGATCCTGCAGCCCACGAGGGACCCTCGACGGAGGGGAAGCCTCGCCTCGGCGCGCCGGGGTGCGGCCCTGAATCACACTCCTCGCTGCTTCAGCTCATGTGTTGAAAGAAAACTACAAGGTAAATTGAAAGAAAATGAAAAGCCATATGAAAAACGCATCAGGCTGATTCTCAGTTCTCTGCACCTTTGCAAAATACACAATCTCCTTCCACATAGGGATGGAAAGGCCGTTTCCCCAAATGGCGGTTCACTCACTTCTGTTCAAGGCTGAATTGAGCTGCATGTTCTATCAAATGATTTGGGGTGTGAGTCAGCAAAATCAGCTGTGAGTTTCCAGACCTCAGCAACATCCAAATTGGACACGCATTCAAAGAGGAGCAAAGAAAAAGAACATTAGCACAAAGCAACTTCCTCCACCATCTGCCAGTCAGCCGCCGCCCCGGCCGGGACTTCTGTCCGCGGAGCCCGCTGCGCCCACGCCTCCCCCGCACAGCCCCGCACAGCCCCGCAGGCGCCTCGGGCGCAGCCAGACCCAGAGGAACACGTCGGTCCGACGTGTTCCCGGTCCGGCAGCACCACGAACGCCTAATCGTGCCCCACGTGACTTTAAAAACAACAGTTAAAGAGCAAAGGTGGTCCGACTGTATCAGATTGGGGGGCCGCTCTGAACCCGGCAGGACAGTCTCGGTCACGCCGCCCCGCCACTGCCGGCTGGGGCTGGACCTGACCACCTGCTCGGGCTTCCTCCTGCGCTCTCGCGCTGCCCGGTCCCGCCTCCCCCGGGACAGGCAGGGGGCGGCCGCGGTCCGGTGCCCGGTCCCGGGGGCTCGAGGCCACCCCCTGTGGCTCCGCGGGGGATCGGGCGCCAGCCCCTCCCGGCGGGTTGGGGCAGGACCGGCCTGGCCGAGCGAGCGCGGGCCGAGAGGGGAGGGCCGTGGTGGGAGGCGGGTCGTCGCCCCGTTCGCCTCCAGCTGGGGCCCCCGCACTGCGCGCCCTGCCCCCGCGCTGCTGTGTTCCGGCGTCCGGCCCGCGAGCCCCTCCCACGGCGAGGGCGCGGCGCGGGGGGTTCCGGGAGGACGCGGCGGGCTGGCGCCCGGGGGGCTGCTGCAGCGCCTCACTCCGACTCCGGAGTCCTCGCTGCTGCGGCAGGGGCGCAGCCGTGGGCGGGAGGGCGGGAGGGCGGTGGGCAGCGACCGGAGCGGGCTGAGCGCTGGCGCACTGGGCCTGGGTGGCTCGGGGCTCCAACCAGGCCTCGTGCGACGCCGCGCAAACCGCACGCGGGCCGGAGACCCGGCCGGCACAGAGCAAGCCCGCCAGAAGGCGGGTCAGAAGGCGGGTGCTTATTTGCGTCCTCGTTGGCATCAACTTGCCCCCCCACGACGGCGCTTGCCCCGCGCGGCCGGACGGCGCCGCTCTCAGCGGTCAGTGAGGCGCGGACAGCGGGAGGCGGCGCCCGCCGCCAGGTGTGGGAATCGCCGCCTCGCGCTCACAGTGCTGATTCCGGCGGGGCCCTCTCCAGGGCGCCTCCCCAGAGGGCGCTCGCGGATCCCCACAGGCCCTAGGAGACCCGCTGACCTCGCTCTTCCACAATCCGCTTGAGTCCCCGAGCCCTGTGCGGGCCCCGCAGGCCGCGCCGGAAGCCGGAGTCCGCGGCGGCGCCCAAGGACCTTCCCGAAGAGCCGCTCGCGGGGCCTCGCTCCCGCCGCGTCCAGCCCCAGCCGGCCCTGCTCGTCCACGCTGCGCACCCTGGCCCGCCCGCCCCACGGGCACAGCGCTGCTGTCAGGACCGACGCCCCCGCGGCCGTGAGGGCGGAGGCTACCCCCGGCGGTTACGGGGACCTGTGGGAGGAGTCGGGAGCCCGATCGAGCCGCAGGGTCCACACGGGCTCGGACGGCTGCCCGCGAGCAGCTCGCTCCCTCTGCAGACGCTCGCCCTCTGGCCACGGCGCCGAGCTCACGGCGGGCGGCGCAGGCCTGCGTGCGGGGCCGCGGACGCTGGTGGGCCCCGGGCTCCGTGTGGCCGGATGCGGGCTAAGTGTTGCGTCCACACCATGTCTGCGGGGCTGCGGCCAGGAGGCAGCTTCTGAGAGGCCCTTGAGCAGGCCGAGACGCGCGTCTGAGGCCCTGCCACGCACGGACGAGCCGACGCGGCGCCGAGCGCGGGCGTGTGGGACTCGGGTCTCGGCCGCGGCGTGGTCCAGCCCGGCCCGTCTCAGCTCTGGGGGTTAAATGCAGGGCCGGGAGTCATGAAGCTCCCAGGGGAAACCAGGCGCGCGCCCGCCCTTAGCGAGGGGCGCCGGAACCGCACCTGGAGCACGGGGGATCACACGAGACCACAGGGGCATCTGCCCCGACCCCCCCGCACGGCGAAGGCGCCACCTCCGGGGAAAGCCCGCCCCAGAGCCGGACAGACGCGCTCACCACACCTGGGAGAAGGTCAGTGTCCAGAAGACGGACGCGGGACCCGAAGACGCGATGCCAACGACGTCCCAACTGAAACTGGGCAAGTCACCAGCCCAGACGGACGTTTCTCACACGACGCCGGCAGGCCCTGGAGAGACGGCCCCAGATTGGCCCCAGCAGCCCTCCCGCACCCCAGGGGAGCAGTCACTCTCCAAGGCAGGCCCGCCGGGCGGGGTGGGCAGGTGCCTCCCTGCGAGGCTGTAAGTCCGGGCTGCTCAAGGAGACCCGGAGGGCACTCCAGGAACTGGGCCGGAAATCCTGCTCTGGGAGGAGAGCCCGCTAAAGTGGGAACAGCAGCCCAGAAAAACACTGTACCCCAGCACACGGCGGGAGAGTCACCCCAGCCACGTTCCGGAGAGGCTGGCCTGCCCCTGATGGGTAAAGAAATTGCGAGTCTCTCCTCTCTCTCAGGCACGAGCCCACACGGGTATTATTCAGCATGAACATCAGGGCTCCTTCCATTTGCGACAACGCAGATCAGCTCTGAGGGCATTACCCCAAGCAGGGAAGACAGACAAATACAAATCCTGTCTCCAAATGTGGACTTTCAAACAGCAACAAAAATGTACTTGATTCAGCCCATTTGTGCGAGGGGCTAGAGGGATACTCTGGTCCAGGCGGAATGTGGTCCATTCAGCATTTCTCAGAATCAGGCCCTTTGCTCCTAATATATAATTTTTATAAATTCAAGACCCAAGCGTGAAACTGTCTTGATGGAGACTGGGTGTTTTAGTTGAGGTTTGCGTTCGAGAACATCAACAAAATCTCCGCACCTGCCTCCACCCGCCGTGGTCACCGTCCACTCTCGCAGTGGCCGGCAAGGGCTCTCGCTGGGCTTCCCTGTCCAGGGGACTGTCCTGGGGCGGGGCCCGCACGCACTGCCTTGTCAACGGCTCTTATTTCAGGTGACCGTCACCGACCCGGACAGAGACACCCATTCTTCCGTCTCAGCTTGGACTTTAGACAGGCGGCCTCGAGGCGAGTGAGCGGTTGGGTCCTGCGAGGCGCCTGGCCACGCTGCCGCCCGGCCCAAGTGGGAGCGTTGTCTTCACTCCAGAGAAAACATTTTCAACCAGCCGTTTCTGGATGCGGGGTCGACCAGCTGTCTCAGACGCGCTATTGCTCCTCTAATGACACCGCAAAATGGGATGTGACTGTTCCATGAATTGTGTCTTTTCTTCACCAAATACTCCAGTTTTTATTCATTCTCCTGAATGTGCTTTAGAAAATGAAGCATCTGCCTGTGCTTTCCAGGGCTCCCTGACGACACGACATGCCAACGCCCCCTCGGGCTTTCTGCGGGCTGCGGCTTCTTGCGGGTGCTTCTTCCGCACGCCGCTTCTCCAGGCCGGGAGGGCACCGGGCTATGGAAGGGTCTGAATTATCCCATGGGGCGGATTTTAGCGAGGTCTTCAAAAGCAAATTTGCAGCTTATACTTAAATGTCAGACTAATTTTTGCCCCCCCCCCCCACAAGTTGCTGGGGTTCCTGAGAAGCGGCTGCTTGCCTTCTCCCGCGCGCCCTGCGCGGACCTCGCCCCAGCCGAGCCGTGCACGGGGAAGCAGCTGGTCACCGGGGAGGCCCTAGGGCCACATCGAGACGCGCGCCATGGAGAAGGCATGCTTGGGGGGACATGCCTGTGCGGGGCGGGGGTGCCCGCATATCCCTTGTCCTCGGGCACTCGAGGCAGCCCCCCAGGACGCTGTATGCTCACCCCAGCCACCTGGCAGCTGGGTGCGCCTGGCGGCCCGTCCTCGGCCCAGCGCTCTGGCAGGCCCCGCGGCGGACAGAGGGGACATCGGAGGAAAGTGCTGGGGACACGCGGCTCGCTGGGTCTGAGGGCGGAGAGAAAGGGCCTGGGCGAAGTTGGGAGCTCTCGTATCACAAATAAATCTTTAAAAACAATAGAGACCCCCCAGGCGGGCAGGGGGCTCCCTTCCACCTGCCGGGAAGACATTGAGGGGTCTCCTTGCAGCCAAGGACTTGGATGCCCGAGTCTCCTGCTGAGGTCCGTCTTGTCTCCCCCCACAGCCGGCTACTGGGGCACCTGCACGTACTTCTCCCCGAGAACAAGCCGTCTGTGCGCAGCCCATGCAATGACCAGGGGAGGGGCAGCGGGCAGCTAGGAGAGGTCACGGCCGGGACAGAGGCCCCTGCCTCCCGCACGCTGATCAGTGCAGACAGGCGGGGCCGCAGCACAGCCCCAGGAGACAGAGGCTGTTCATGCGGTTTCACGCCTTGTAAGTTTTGGTGCTTTTCCATGTCATTCTAGGAGGGTATCATTTGTTGACAATATCACTTCTCAAGCATCAAAAACTGAATATTCAGTAACTTAGATTCACACAAATTGACCTGTCCTTGAAAAGACAGAAGGTTTAATAACTTCTGGAAACAGTGCAACCACACAATTCCGACAATAGCGCCTGCGGGGAACGCGCTAGTGCGCGACCGCCTCCGTCCCAACGCGGGTGAGTAGCTGCCGCTCCTGCAGAAGGGGTGTTAGCCATCAGAGACTGGGGTGTTTTCTAATTGGTCTTAAAAATGCTGCAACTGGTAGAAACAAATTAAGTTGCATGTTTAGAGATGAATATAAAGCTGCAAAATGAGATAGATAAGAATTAATGGCAAAGCTGTATCTGGACCAACAACACCGTGCACTGGGGGTGGGCGGCGGCGCAGCTGTCCCCAGATTAGGGGGGTTCTGTCACGTGACGCTGATCGCGGCGGCGGGGCAGGCGGTCACCAGCTGGCGGGGAAGCAGATCCACACGAGAATTTTCACAGTCGGGGGAGATTTAAAAAGCAGACATTTTCTCTGTGATCAAGCGTTTTGTGATTATCTTTGGATGTTGAACTTTAAAATGCGACGCAGTTGATTTAATTTTCCTTATCATCTAAAGCTGTTGTCTTCTAAAGTCTGATTTTACCGTTCAGTTGACCCCTTTTATCTGGTTTACAGGATTCTTGCTTTTGAAAAGCAAAGCAGGAAGCTGAGCCAAGAGGGAGCTGCAGCCTGTTGCCCGCCCTTCGTGGGGGATGTCATGGGCCTCCGGGGTGAGCCTGGGAGCTGCCCGCTAGTGGCTGGTGTTGTGTCCTTGTGCAAAGCCACCTTCATAAAAGTATAGAAAACAAAAAATAAATTCTGGGGCCTCCCCGGTGGCGCAGCGGTTAAGCGCTGCGCTGTGGAGCTGTCGGCAGCGGCTACGCGAGTTCGACACCCGGCCGGGGAGAATCCCACATGGCGCGGCAGACCTCTCCTGCCTCGCCCGCTGCTCCCCTCAGCAGTGTGTTTCTGCTCTGCCTGTGCTGCTTCCCACTCTGTTTCTGGTGAACCCTCTCGCCGCCCCACGCCTCTGGCCTGTACCCCAGCTTGTATGTATAAAAAATAAAAAATAAATCTTTAAAAATAAATAAATAAATAAATAAATTCTGAGTTTCACTGAAAAAAAAATTACTGTCTATTGAAAGAATAATTTTCTTAACCTGAAAATTATTAAATATTTTAATTAGGAAGAGACAGTTGTTTTGTAGGTTATCGAGCATTTATTGTTGGTTTCAAATAAAACTCTTGTTTTGGGAATGACTGCATTCATCATCAAACTTCAGCAGCTGTAATGTCACATTTCATAACCTCTTTGGATAACAAACCATTAAAATTGATAAAGCGAAAGGCCAAGCTAATTATGTCGAAATAGACACTCTCGCAGACGTGGGCACGTTATTTATAAACTGGTTCATGTTCAGGGAGCAAGAGGCCAGCACGAAGCAACACACAATTACATTCATACTAGTTAGTCTAATTTTCCCACTTCCAGGAATTTACCTTTTGAGAACATTTATTTTATCATATACTATTTAAGCAGGAAAAGCAATGGCGAGTCCTAGCCTGGGAGGACGGCAGACAAGGAGGACAGCTGTGGTGACTGGTCCACTCACACCCGGAGACATAAAGCCACGTTTGTGACGCCGGCCTGGGATGGCACAGAGGCCACGCACCTCGGAACTGTTCACGTGAAACGTCCAGGTGCGGGGGGAGGCCTGAGGCCAGGGAAATGGAGTGGACGTCCCATCAGAGTGGACGCAGGTCCTTTCTTCTGAGGGCAAACGTCCTTGTTGTGATGGCTCTTGCTGACCAACACAGGGAAGACGGGAAGGGGGAAGAGGTGAGACGCAAGAGGCAAGAGCAGGAGAAATTAGGCCAGAGAAGCAGTTCCCCGAGGACGCGCCGCTGGCTTCTAATCACCCTGATGTCAAACCGCCGTCGTCCTTGTTTTCAGAATTGGCTATGGCTTAGGAAGTTGATAATTGATGTTTCTATTCATTTGCTTCTGAAGTTTATTAATCTAAGATGAGCTATAAGAGCAGATTATATTTCAACTTCATTATTAGATTGATTTAACTGATTCTATTTTCTTTTTGTTACTGAAAATAATTTTAAGAAAATGAATCTAGAGGAGTAAAACCAAGACTATAGTGTGCGGAATAACAAACCGATTCTGCAAAGATGGTGATGAGCCAAGAAGTGTCTGAAATCACACCAGCACTCGGGCGAGAACACACTTGGGGTCTGCAGAAAACACAACCTGAGGAGCCTGCACGCGGAAATCAGAAAAATAAAATATTTCTTGTAGAAAATCATCCTGTTTAATGATTGTTGACTTTAATATTCAGGTTGGAAAATCACAGTAGCAATAAACTATCCCTTCAAAATACCGCGAGTGTGATTCTCTTCAAGTTCTTTGCTGATCTATCTGCCTTAGAGATAAGAGGGATAAAAATTCGCCCTTATCAAGTACACACTTGAGAGCGAGAAAGCCGGGAGGGAACCGACTTCTCCACCAGGAAACCTCATCACCGCGCTGGGCTCCCCCGCCGCCCCCGCCGGCCTCCACGCGCTCCTCCGCTGCTGGCCTTGCCCTGCAGAGGCCCTCTCAGCACGCGTCAGAACCGCCTCTCTGAAAACAAAGTCTCCCCGGAGCCCGACGAGGCTGTCCGCTCCCGACACGCTGCGCTTTCCAGGGGACAGCGGCAGGTGACCAAGCCGGGCTTTCTGCGGGCTCCCTCCGGCCCGGCCCTGCTCCCCTGGCCTCAGATGTCCGCCTCTCCCCTCAGTCTTGCTGGCAAAGAGTTCTCAGTGTGGGACCCCTGGTGGCGCAAGGGGTTAAGCGCAGCACTATGGAGCTGTCATGGCTGCAGTCAGATCCCCGGCCAGGGAGCTTCCCTGTCTCCCCGCTGCTCCCCTCAGCAGTGGGTTTCAGTGGATCTGCCTGTTCTGCTCCCCGCTCTGTCTCTGGGGAGCCCTCTCACACCCCAGACCTCTGGTTGGCACCCCAGCATGTATGCATAAATAAATAAATCTTTAAAAAAAAAGAATTCTCAATGTGGATGAGGTTGTCCTGTACCTTTAATATCTGTGCCTCCAGTCGTAGGGGAGAGCGCAACCTCAGCCCAGCCCCTGCCCGGACACTCTCTAGCTCCTCTCTGCGCCCCTCTCCAGAGGCACAGCCCCCTGACTCGGCTTCTTGCCTCTCAGCCCTGCGTCTCCGGACTCGGCTTGTGCCAGGTGTTCTGGGGACACATGTCCCTGCCGAAGCTGGTGACCAGACCCGCTGGACCCTCTGTCCCCTCCCCCACCCAAGCAGTGGGAAGGGTGTGGCTTTAACAAGAGGACGGCGGGGGGGGGCAGCTTTCGTTTGGATTTTTGTTGAGCTTGTTTATTCTCAACTTCAAGGGTCCTGATGCAGGATGGGGGGGCCCGTGACCCTGAGGTCGTGGTGCCAGTGTCCAGGGGCCACACCCGAGGCCCCTCCCTCTGGTTTGTTCTGGGCTCTGGCAACGCCTGTGATTCCCAGTCGTTTGAAACAGAAAAGGTGAGATCTTCAACTCTGAGCTGCAAACAGAAATCCATCAACAAGCTGTTTCTTTTGCTACTGCCCCCAGTAAATACTGGGCCATCTCTGTATTTTATAAACATCAAAATCAAAAATACAAGAAACAGGAAAACAAACATCTGGCCAGTTTTCTAGCATGTTTAGAGTAAAACAAATCAACAGCTAATTAAAGAAGATCATAAGAATTTTTTGAGTGGCCCTGAAAAAAAAAATATTACCCGAACAGGGCAAATTTTCCACTTCACTTTGCCTGTGAGATTGCGGCCATCATGCATTTGGGTAACCTGAAGCAGGGAAAAATCATTATGTGCTCACAGGCGGGATCACCCGCGACCTGTCCCCTGCAGCAGCGAACAGCCGGGCTTCCCTGCGGCCCGCCCTCACACTAAGGTGCGGCCACCTGAGAGGCGTCTCCAGCCCCAGCCAGCTGCGTCCCTCGCCTGCGCTTTGAGGGGTGGGCGACTTAAGCATAAACTGGAGGCGAGGTGGCCTTGGGGGTCTGAAGCCCCCCAAACAGAAGCGTCCATAGGAGGCATCAAGCACGAGGCTCCCCCAGCCGCCCCCCAGCCGCAGGGAGAGAAAGTGCCCGGAGACATCAGCAGTTGCTGCCCTCAGGAAACTCAGCGGCAGGTCATGCTAACACAGCCCAGACGCACCTGCTGTATATGCAAGAATTGTGTGTTCTAATCACAGAACAGGTCACAGAAAAATCCCAATTCCTTAAGACTCACACCTCTCCTCCGCTCCTCCCGTCGGTCCCCGTCACCCCACGGGACTCAGCCTCGTTGAGGTTTCTCCGTCCCTCTCGGGCCAGGGCAGGGCGCCCGGCACACCTGGACCAGCTCGGCTCCGGGGCCAGGCCAGGCCCGGGCAGTGGGCGCCGACCGGCTCCAGGGCGGGTGTGCCGGCGGTACTCATTTCTGTTTTTTATTTTGTACACTCTGTCCGAAAGGGATGTTTAGTCAAATTGGGCAAAAAGGTTTGCTAAATTGGTTTTGCTAAGAAAGACGGTTGCTCACCTGCAAACTGTTTCGCAAGAGCAGCGCTGAGAAGGCGCCGCACCTCGGGGGGCAGGACCCTGGAAGGGCGGGTCCAGCTGAAGCAGAACAACTTTGCGCCAGGCCCAGCCTGCCGGCCCGAAAACCGCCACGGCGCCCGAGCAGCCGCCTCCTCCCCGCCTCAGTCCCTCCCTCAGCCCAGCCTCTCCGGGCCTCTAGGGGTGAAAACACTTAACTCACTTTTGCCAGGAGAATAGTGTCTGCAATGGGGTAGACGGATGTCACTGCAATAAAAAATAATAATACAAAAATAAGGAAGGAAGCACCGGGACCCTTAACCATCCATAGAAACAGCCTCTCCGCAGCGCCAGCGAACAGCGTAGCAGTGAAGGGTAATTAAGACGTCCACAGGTCTGGGAAAAGGCCTCCTAAAGATTAACGGCCCAGGAGAAGCCACCAAAGAATTACGGCCTGTCGGGATGGCACCGGAGATCCTAACTGCTACATTTGCTTCTGTACATTTGCTTTGCGTAAGATAAGGATAATGTATGTTTTCCTTAAGATAGGGTAATGGTATGGATAAACATACCTGGTATGGTTAAGAAAGTATATAAGCTGTGTGTAAAACCAAAACGGGGCCTTTGAGTCCCTTTGGCTCAAGGGTCCTCAGCTGAGCTAATAAACTATACCCTACTCTGTCTCCTGTCCTCTGGTGTCCGCGACGGCCTAACAGCGACAGAGAGCAAGTGACGCCTGATTCTACCAGCTCCTTAGCCCTCTGCCTTCCGCTTTACAATTGCAGCAGAAAAGCAGAAACATCGGAGATTAAAAAAAGCCACTCTGAACAGGCCACAGGAGACAAGGTCTGCGGCAGCCGGCCAGGGCCCAGCACATCCCGGCGCAACCGTGGGGCAGAGCGGAGAAGCCCCCCGGCCCCTCCGCGGTTTCCCTGCAGGCAGACGGCAGAGACCTCGATCCAAACCTGAGCCCCTTTAAAACTCGGGGCGACGGCCAGGGAGTCCCTGAACGTGCCCTCTCCACCCGCCGCCCCTCTCCTGCCAGAGGCCCCCGGCCCTGCGCCGACTTCGGTCTTTGTTTTCTGCGGTTTCCCGCCCACCTCCTGCCGCAGACGCCCGCCCGCCCCGCACGGAGGCTCTGCGGACACTTACAAAACGGCGCCGGTCCGAAGAGGTCTGGGTCTCGCCCCTAAAGCTTACACAGCGCTGTGAACCCCCTGACTTCAGTGCAAAAAGGGACATTTCAGTGGCGTTAAGCGCATTTAGTTGCTGGGCCCCAGGGCATGTTTTGATGCCAGTTCATCTTCGGAAAGTTGCGCTTAAATAGGCTGAGTCGCTCCAGGTGGCCCCGCCCGGCCGCGAGGGAGAGCCACAGCCCTCGGACTCCAGGTCTTCCGCGGGGAGGCGCCCCGGGCCGGCTCTCACGCGCTTGGTCCAGTCCCGAGGCAGACCGGCCCCCTGGCCCCGGCCCCGCATCCGCTAGAGCGCCCCGAGCAGGCGTGCAGGCAAAGCAGGGCCCGGTGTCCACGCTGCCCCAGCGAGTCTGCCACCGCAGTGCCCGCTGGCTGGCGTCAGACCCGCACAGCCCCGACCCCCTGCCCCGCCCGCCCTCTTGCCCGCGCCTGCACTGTCTCCTCGGAGCCAACTTGTGGTCCTAGTGCTTCGGCCAGCGCGGCGCCCCCCTCGCCTGTGCCCTCTCAGGCTCTGGCTGGCCCCCTGCTGGACCCTCCTCCCTGCCTTCCTCCTGAGATGTCCTCCTGGTGGACACGCCATGTGTCCTCTGTGGCTGCCGAGGCCCGCCTTGGGGTGTCCGCCCGGGGACCCTCCCTCTCCGCCCAGAGGATGCAGGTTCCAGGGAGCTGCTCTTTGGCGCTGATCAGCGTCCTGCGCCGCGGGGAGGGCCCTCCCGGCGGAGGCGACCGCGCCTGCATGGACGTGACACTGAGCGAGAGGCACTGCCGGCTCCCACCAGTCAGGCCGCGGCGGCAACAGCCACGGGACGGCGCACACAGGCGGCGCAGCCCGCCTGCCCCCCAGCGTCCCCCGTGTCCAGGCTGCAGCGCGGGAGAGACCCCGCGGCCCCCGCCGACGACACGTTCAGGATGGTGGTAAATGGCCGCTGACCTCCGCGCCGGCCCGTGGAGGAGCCAGGTGTCCTCCTCGCTGTGCCAGACCGCGCGGGCTGGGCGCGCATCCCAGGGACATGGGCTCCGGGCTGGCGAGGCCTCCCGCTGGGCAGACGCGGCCCGGGCGGCTCAGACGAGCAGGGGGTCGCGGCCTGCATCCCCCCCACCCCCCGTGCGTTCCCTTGTCACGCCTGACTTAAATCTTCACCTCACTATTTCCTAATAGCTCATTATCAAAATTAAACCAGCTTAAAGCAGACAGAATCACCAGCACGCATCTTTACACGGACGACTACTTAGACCATTGCTTCATTATGCAGGACACTAACATCGCCTCAGTCAGGGCTTCAGCGTCAGGCCCCAGTCCTGCCCAAACCCCAGGCCTGAGGCCCCCAAACAGCCCCTCTCTCCCCGCGAGGACGGAGCGGCCCTGGAAACCAAACTCAGCCTCAGGCTTCGTGGCGCCACATCTAGAGACAGACACGGGTAAGACGCGCCGGAAATGAGCCAGCTCGCTCCTCGCAGCTCCCCAAATCTCCTGTCCTGGCGCGGCCTCAGGCACCGCCCCCTCTTGACGCCTGCCCCCCACA